>JBAMCL010000229.1:0-162541 GCA_037075165.1 Hirtodrosophila histrioides
CTCTCACTTGGCGGCAAAACGGAAAAAAACATTTTGCTGCTTCCTCAGTTGCGCCGCTAAGCCGCCGTATCAGCGTAGATTGAAAATTTCAACATTTTAACATAATCCGAAAATTCAAATTACTCGCCATTTTCTAATTTTTCCTACATTTTGCTATCGCAATCAAGAATTTAAAAGTACTTATCGTTATCGATACTTGGGCAGTATCGTTCAATCGCAGCGCAAGTCGCATCGAGCGTTGCGCGTTTGTTATTTATTCGGCTTTACTTTAATAATTAAAGTTTCAAAATAGCCGAAGACACACGCATGTGTCTAATTATTGTGAGTGCAAAAGGAATGAGTACATTTTGTATTTTTACAATTTCTACAATTTTCATGTAGTCAATTGATATTGCGTTCTAGTGTGAGTGTGCGTGGGAGCGTAAACATGAGAATGGCTACTCGACGCAAAGAACAAGCATAAAAGAGAATATTTTGTGTGAAAAAGGAAAATTTTTGTAGTTATTAGTGCAATTCGAATTAAATCGTGCAAAATACAATACGTAATATTCTCAGGTGTGTTTTACAAAAACCAAATACAGTGTACATACACAATTACATGATTTATACGCAATACGCGGCAAATGAGTAGCATCGCGGCACTGAGTAGCATCGCGTCATTGCTGTACTAAAACTAAAAATTGCCGTATTCGTATTCCGCCATTTTGAAAGCTGCGACTCGAAAGTGGAATTTGGACGCGTTGCTGGTAAAAAAATTGTTGAAAAATATGTAAAAAGTACATAAAATTGATGAAAAATGCATGCAAATTGTGCACAAAACTGGCCGGCAAGTGTTTATCTAGAAATTGTGCGTGTGGCAATGTGTTTAGCACGTGAATTTTGTGCAATTATAAAATCGCAAAAAACGCGAGTGCTGCGGCCGCCACCGTTGCTGCCGCTGTCGCCGCTGCCACCACAAAGAAGAATAACGAAAGAAAAATATATAGAAAATCGAAAAACTAGTGCACTGCCATCTAATAACAAAATATTATGTATCTATACACATTTTGTGCGGGTTTTTACATGATTTCTAAGCTATAATATAAGTAAATGTATTGCTTCCTCTTTTTGTTTTCGACCCGTGTGTGTGTGTGTGTGTGTATGTTCGTGTGTCTGTGTGAGTGCGTGCGCGATAAACGTGTCCAAGAAAAAAATTTAAACGTGCAGAATTTCGTATGAATTTTTAAAGCCGATTTACATTGGGATATGTGTGTGAGTGTGTGGGTGTGTAGTTTTTGGGAGTGTTACTAGAGTGTGTGTGTGTGTGTCTGCGGGGGAAATGAAAGCAATCATTTTTTTGTTATTGCCAATATGCAAAACAAATAAAATTGTGCAATAATTTTATTTCCCATTCAACGCGCGCTCCCAAATATGCACACACACACATGCAATGGTTACATTTACTCGTTGATTGTGTGCCCAGTGACAATACATACATACATACATATACACGCAAGGTTCACTGCGCAACGCCCCTGTGCCTCTCAAATCCGCCCCTTACCCCAAACTGCTGCAACATGCTGCCTAACGCCGCTGCTGTGTGTCTCATCGTTGTTATTTTGCCGCCGCCACAATTTTGTTCGAGTCAGCAGACAAACGAGTGAGAAAGCGAGAGAGAGAAAGAGAGAGGGAGAGAGAGGCGTTTGCCTTCTGCCTTCTTCCAGTAAGCGAATGACATATTTCAACAGCACTTTTTGTTGCTGCGCTGCCTTGCTGCGTTTGTTTGTCAAGTAGAGTTTTCGAGTCCTTTAAAGGGTGAAAGTGTACCGTGTACCGTTGCCCGTTTGAAGTTGCGTTTCTTGCTTGTATGTATAAATTGTTGTACTTGTAAGTTGGCGAAAATGTGCGAGCGAGAAGAGAAGAAAGCTTAAAACTCTTTAAACGGCAACCGTTAAAGCTCTCGTAGAACAACGAGTGCTCATTAAAGTATGTTTGCTGTTGCCCTTCCCCCTTCTCCCCTTTTACCCAGCTTCTTTGGTTCTATAAATAGCCGCATGCCCGCTTCCTTTTACTTTGCCCAGTGGCCGCCTGCATATTGATTTGAAAAACTCATGCACTGTCCGAGCCTCGTCCCTCTCTGGCACTCGCCCTGTTTTGTTGTACAGCAAGGGGGAGGCGAGCATGTGTAAGGGAGTACCGTTGTCATGTGTGTGTGTGTGTGTACACTGTAGTGTTTTTGTTTTGCAATTTATGCATACATAAATAAATAAATACAAATGCGCACACGTTAAAAGAGTTTATAAAAAGTTGCTACTGTCAATGTCCATAAATATTTGACTCAAACACACATACACACACAGCAGGCAAACACCATTGCTGTCTTTCCGCCCCCTGCTAACTTTTCCCCTATCCCCAAGCCCAATGAAATTGGCGCTTGTTTCTAGTTTTATTACAATTTTTTGTTTTTGCGCTTGTGTCGTGTTTTTTCATCGTTTTCTCATTCCGGCGCCCCTGCTGTACCCATTAGAGCAGGGCAGGCCAGGCCAGGCAGACACACATACACGCTAGAGTTGTATGTTGTAGTTCAATTGAAGGAATACAGTAGTTCAGTAGTTCAATGTTTGCTGAATGAACGAACTAATCCGTCGTATAGTTGGTTTCTTTGTTGATTCGTTCATTCGTTCCTTTGATTAGCTTCTTTCTTTCGTTTAGTTCGTTCGCTTGATTAGGTTGTTCCTTTGAGTAGTTCGATTGTTTTGATTCTTATTTCTCATTCTCTTCCTTCACATTCAATTTTATAATAAACAAACTGTAATTGGACGCACATGAACAAAACGAACGAACGAACAAACGAACTAGAAGAACGATAATCAGGCTTATATTGTAGTGGAATACACAGTTCGATTGAACTTGTGAAGGAACTGAAGGATACGGTACAACTCTGTTGTTCGCCTGTCTGTCTCTGCTGCGTAATCACAATTTATGTTGCCCAGCCACCCTCCCCTCACCCATGCACTCTAGTTTATGTCTATTTCGCATATTTGCATTGTTATGGATACATGTATATTTTTCTATTGTTTTTCTTTCGGGATTTTTAACTTTTGTACAACAGCAGACAAGACAAAATTAAATTAGATTCGTTTGTTTTTATATTTTAATACAAATAATCAACGTACAAAATGCCACTTGAAAAATTTCCATTCCATTTCCCGCTCCCGCACAACAATAAATGCTTATTGTATGTGCATACATTGTGATATTTGCATTAGTATATATATATATGTGTGTGTGTGTGTGTGTCTGTTTTGTAGATATCTGCTATCAATGGAATTGCAAGCCGCTAACCCTTTTCCTCCGCCCTCCGCTGAACCCAGCCCTTTCACGTTTGCTTATCATTTTGCGTTTGTTGTATTTAACTTTTGTTTGTTGCTAGCTGCCAACGCTAAAAAAACGCTAAAAGAAAAATAAAAACAAATGCACACCTGTGACAGGAATTTCACACTTTCAAAATCGAAAACAAAAATCACCAAAATAAACCACATACGTTTAAATTTAAATTGCTGTGAACGTAATTCAAATGTACAAATATACAAAGAGGCTAGAGGTGGCCAAATAAGTACCAATGAGCTAGCAGGTTATCGATAGTGATATTTGAAAAGATCGATATAAATAAAATGATAAAAGAAGCCAAAAGGTATTTTTAATAATGTAATGTAATATATGTCATATATTATTTATCAAATAATTGCAACGAAAAACATAATAATATTGTATACCAGGAATATATAAAAGAAATTAAAATCAACACTTGTTTAGGAACATGTTTCCCAAATAAAATATAAATAAACAAATTACACTATCAACAACCGTCTATAGTAAAAGAAACAAAAAGCATCGATACTATCGATATTATCGATGCTTACTTCGATGTTTAGCGCAGCTCTAAAACATATGTACATATGTACATATTAAAGGAAAAGTTGACCGCCTGCTGCTTGCTGCCTCTGCCTCTGTTGCTGTTGCTGTCGCTGCCGCAATGGCTGCCTTTGTTTGTAGTATCATCCAACGCAGAGCATCGCATCGATCTGCGGCCAATTTGCTGACGCGCTTCTAGTCTAAATAAAAATGAAAATATATAAATCAAGCCAATACACAATTTGATTGTTGTGCCAAATGCTTTTCGCAACCACAACAACAACAACTCAGCAGCAGCTGGGAATGGGAATGGGTAAAAGAAGCGTGTGAGCCAATTTATAAATTGTTGTTGCTGCCCTGAGTGACTTGCAATGCTTGCAGTTTTCTTTTTTCTTACTTATTTGTTTTTGATTTGCGTCATTCAGTTTACACACACACACACACACGTACAACAGTTGCTACACACACATTCACAGACATTGGAAAGCACAACTTATGCAAATAAAGAAAAGAGAAAGAAACAAAGCTCCGCTTGAAACGATCAGCAGCAGCTTTTGCCGGCTTTAATGCATTCGCCTGAGGAATAAGAAGAAGAAGACGGAAGAGAAGAATATAAAAAGCACGCTAATTGAGTGACGTCACAGAGTTTCGAATCCATCCGATAGATAATTCAAAGTCAAAACAAGTTGAGCATTGAAGAATATACTTATAATAATAATACAATCATTCGCTGTCACATTGGCAATCGCTCAGGAAGTACTTATTTGCGTACAGTACATACTCGATACTTTGCACATTGTTCCAACATTTAACATTATTGTTTATTGCCTGCATGCAGAATTAAGGCACAATTCATCCCATTTACTAATATTGAAGCTTAAATATGATACTAATAATTAAAAATGTACTACAATTAAATCAAAAAGCATTTGCAAACATCATCATCAGACATTCAGCAGGTTAAAGTATGTATCATCAGAATTCTCTTCTGAATGATTCATGAATGGGAAGTGGAAGTAGATGCTGTAATCTTTTAATTAGTTCATCACAATCGAATGTGCACTGTAGCTATAATTTGTGCGTCTATTTTGCAACTTTTCTCCCGTTCTCACCGCCATGACATGACCATCCTCCCCCATACCCCATCCGAAGCGGAAAGCACACAAGTCGGGCGGCCCTTCACTGTCTAACTCCTCCCTGCTCTCCCCTGTGACTGCAATGGCGTCATCAGCATCAGCGCTTTAAAACTTTTTGCCTGCCCCAAGACACACACAAACACACACACACGCAAACAATCAAACACGTATCGAAATATATACATATATATGTGTCTATGTGTATGTATGACTCTGTGTGTGCAGTGTACAAATGCGCATGACTTGTAAATACGTATCTATGTGCTATTTAAACATGTTTCACTCACACACACACTCACGCACACACAAGAGCAGCATGAGCTGTCGGCTCGAGCCAATGCTACGTTTTCGTTATTGTGGCATTAAGCCAACAAACAATTTAAGCCAACATGAGTTTTTCCTGCCTGAGAAATTGTGGCAAAAAGAGAGAAAAATAAAACTACTTTTGCTTGCTGTTATCGTGCGCCGTCGTCGCCGTCGTCGTCGTCGTTGTTGGGTTGATAAACCGGTTTGCTGGCTTGGCCTGTCTCGGCCCGGCTCGGCTCGGCTTGGGTTGGCTTGGTTTGGCTTGGCTTGGCTTGGTTTGACTCGACTGAAACAAAAAGATACAAGACGAGTGCTGCCGCTGCCTGGCATTCGCCATCGCTGTGTTCTTAACTTTTGCTGCTGTTAGACAGCCGGCCGCTCAGGTAGCAACAACAACAAAAGCAACGAGTCGTCGGCCAAAGTGAAATGTATCTGTTAGATACGCGGCCAAGATTTACTGTACACTCATCTGCGGCGCTAGTTTGTGATTTATGTATAAATGTATGTGATTTACTTGATTTATATATATATGTATTTGTTTGTATGTATGAGCGATGAGCGTATTGTTATTCGGCAGTCACTGTTACTTTCAAATATCCGTAACTGTGACTATGTTAGACATACATACGCATACTAATGTAATGTAGAACTGGCCGCAAGGCTTAGATACTTTGTGAAATTGAAACATAGATGTTTGTGCTCACAGCTGGTAGTAACTGTAAATATCAGGGCTGTTATTTGAACTGTGACTGTAACTGCTAATATGTGGACCTGTTACTCTCGATATACGGTCACAGTGTGTCACGATGTTTGCCAGTCGCAGGTACAACGATATTTCTCATATCTAAAACAGTATATAGCAGTCACGGAATCCAACAGGTTTTATTTTGCAACTTTCTCAATAAAAGCGCGCGCGGCTTGTGCGTGGGCGCGCCTCGGCGTACACGCTGCTGCCTGCTGCATCCTGGGGCAAAGTGAAGTTGCTGCCTGGCTGCCTGCCTGCCTGCCACTGCTTTGAATCAGTTGCAAAACTTGTTTTTGGCGCGCTTTCAAATAAGTACGTGGTACGTACGTATCTTGTATCTTGTATCTCACTCGCACTGTCTGCGGCTTCCTTTCACTGAAAAACGAAAAACGAAAACCGAAAAACTGTTGCCACCCAACAACATTTTTCAGTCGAGTGTTTGCCATCGATTTGCGCTGCTTTAAAAATAATAATTCAACAAACTCACTCGCTCATCAACCCAAAACAAACACACGCAGCATTAAGAATAATCACATGTGTCTCAGCCATTTAAAAATTGTTTTAAAAATAAACAAAGCAACGATCGGGGTGGAGGTGGAGGTAGGTGCAGGTAGAGGCACTATGTATAAATATGTACATACATACATACCTATGTCATAATTGCGTCGCGTATTTCTGTGTTGGCCATTTGCTGCCATTATCTGAGCATCTGTTCAGGTCTATTTTCTCTTTTTATACCCTGTACTGTACTCATTGGAACTGTCTCATACAAACCAAGGGAAGATGATGTTCGACTCGATTTCGATTGTTGTACATTTCTACAATAAAGTATACACATTTCTTTCATTAATGTAATCTCTAACCAACCTCGCTGTGAGTCAGCTTGCCTGACTGGCTACTTAGACTTCCCTCACCGGGTTGGAGATTTCATTCCTACTGTCTTTCTTTAGTTTTATGCTTCAAATAAACCTTAAATTCTATAAGCTTTTTCTTCATAACTAACTGAATAGGGGCATAGCTAGCCGGACTGGCAAATAAACTTCCCCCAACGTGCTGGTGTCGTTATTAGATTTCAATTGTAATTTCGTGTAGGCTTTTCAATTTGTTCCTTGTATCTATGTATCACATTATAATTTTTGATTCGAGGCAGCGCAGTTTATGCCTTTGTAAATAATTAAAATAAAATACATCTATTCAGATAAGCTTATAAGTATCAGAGACTAGAAGCGCCGAATACAAGTTTGGTATATAATACTGTTTTTACTGTGTCCTATCTATTGGCTGTTAGGTTAATCTAGAGAGGGTATCTTCTAGCCGAGCATTATCTTACAAATGCATTGTTGTTCCGTTTTCTGGCTGGGCTTGCTATTAATATGTTTATAATTACAGATTATTCTAGTATTCAGTAGGTTTCTGTTCAGCTCAGTCAAGTCGAGTCAAATCGAATCGAATGGAATCGAATCGTTAATGTGGCTATGACAGGTCTGGTCCCTGTGTGTAGACGTAGACATCATTGCGATTGTCGATTAGAGATTGGCAGCAGTAGCTACCCTTGATGGCTTATCAATGCTTTGAATGCGAACGTGCTACTCACAGATATGAACACGACTATTCTGTCTTATCAGATAATTGTGTCAGCCAAGTCTTGTTTGTTCTACATTTATTACAATTGCAGTCGCAATGCTTTGTTTTGTTCAACGACAGTTTCCTTTGTGAATAATAAACTCCAAAAGATGTTCTTAATTTCGATAGTGGTGTTTATGAACATTCAAGTCGGAGTTCAGAACTTTTAGGAATAAAAACGACATTAATAAATAAACATGGGTTGCTCACGACCTTTGGTTAAACGGACAAAGTTGTAATTCATTTTTTTAAAGCAGCGAGACTTGTTAAGTGTGCCCGTAAACCTCTTAATCAAAAATACCAAAGTACTACACATATTTGGCAATGCGATAATCCGCAAACAATTCACGGGGTCAATGAACATTATCTACAGTTTGTGAAATTATTTTGTTAGGAATTTCATTTATTTTTATCTCTAAGCAGTTAACCATTGCCATTGCCAGTGAATACCAAATTGCAATGTTAATTCTTGCTATATTGCTATACGATATATATATTTGCTTAATTATTCGTCAATTTTATTGTTAATTAGAAAAGGATATCCGATTCCGTGAAATTGCCCGTTATTATTATTAATATTTGTCTATAAAATACTATAAATAAGAAAACAAACAAGAAATGAAACGACTGAAAAACTCGGTCGAACTGTCTTCTTATCAGGCTGCTCTCGTCAGATACTAGAACGACGCTGTTGTGTTTGTGTTTGCGTTTCTGTTTCTGTTTCTATTTCTGTTTCTATTCTTTGCACTTGATAAGATACGCGAGGAACACGTAAACTAATCCGAAATCAAGCAGAGAATACAGCAATACCTGGCCGGGGTATCTGTTACTGTGGCTTCTTGTCCGTCTAATCAAAGCAAAGCAAACGATGTTGATAAGAGCGCTTGAAGCGCATGGAACATGAAACATGGAACAAGGAACAAGGGGGCAATGCCACGGAATATCATTATGATGTTCAAATGTGACGATAGCAGCTGCTTGCTGGCCGAGTAACAACAAATGTCTTTCATACACCGACAACGACGACGACGACTATAGAATATACTACACGATTACATGGGCTGCTAAAGCGTTAAATTTCTATTTTGTGTCGGCCCGGCGCACCCTCTCATCCCCCTCAAGCCTGTGGATTGTGGATTGGGGCTTGGGGCTTGGAACGTGCGGAGGGTGCAATCAAAAAGTATCTTTATCGCTGATGGTTGCGAAATCCAAACGAAACTTGTCATCGGTGAATTTTGTGCTGACATTTGCGCGATTCGTAAACGATTTGTTGTTGCTGTTGTTTTAGTTGTTTCTGATGTTGTTGTGTTTTGTACTTTGACATCAAATTTCATGTTTTCCATTTAATTTGCAAGTTGTATTTATGTATTTGTCTCTTTCTCAGTCTATACTGTCTATATATATATATATATACATATATAAATGTGTAGTATTGTTTTTGTTGTTTAATATAAATTGTAATTTTGTGTTTGCAGATTCTCAATTTCAATATGAAGCGCCAAAAATGATTGCAATGTGTGAATGCTCGTCTTGAAAAGTCTTTCGTTTCCGTTGATTGAAAATTAAAGTCACTGCAACTGCAACTGCAACACGCAACGAAGAAACAACTGCAGCACAAACAAAACAAAGCAAACTTTTAACATTTCTGTTAACAATAATCATAAGAGTGCAGCAGCAGCAGCAGCAGCGGCAGCATAAAGAGCCCAGAAAACCACAAAAACCAATCAACAATTAAGCCACATTAACGTTAAAATGGATAAAAATCTTATGATGCCTAAGCGTTCGCGCATTGATGTTAAGGGCAGCTTTGCCAACGGACCGCTGCAGGCGCGACCGCTGGTGGCGTTGCTGGATGGACGCGACTGTTCAATTGAGATGCCCATACTGAAGGATGTGGCTACAGTGGCCTTCTGCGATGCACAGAGCACATCCGAAATACACGAGAAGGTAACACACAGACACATACACAACAAACGCAATGAATTGAGCTTGATTATAATCTCGCATGTATTATGTATTTCAGGTGCTGAATGAGGCAGTTGGCGCCTTGATGTGGCACACCATCATCTTGACCAAGGAGGATCTTGAGAAATTCAAAGCTTTACGCATCATTGTGCGCATTGGCAGCGGCACAGATAACATTGATGTTAAGGCCGCTGGCGAATTGGGCATTGCCGTTTGCAATGTTCCCGGCTACGGTGTCGAGGAGGTGGCAGACACAACAATGTGCTTGATATTGAACCTATACAGGCGCACCTATTGGCTGGCGAATATGGTGCGCGAGGGCAAGAAGTTTACGGGTCCCGAGCAAGTGCGGGAAGCAGCACATGTGAGTTAATCGATTCATTCTAAAGATACAACAATAAGGGTAGCTTACGTAACGACAGTAACGTAAAATTAAAGTATTCTAAAATCAATTATCCAAAAAGAAACAAAAACAGTTTAAAACTGAGGGATTAGTTTGCTAATGAAGAAGCAAAGGTGCAGATCGACTCGGGTTTCTATTTTAACAACAAATTAAATAAGATAATTGAATTAAGGGCAAGTCAACACCGATCCAAAACAATAATATATGCGAAGTATATCAAGAAATAGTAGAATTGATCATTTAAATGGACAATGGTTCTTGGAAGAAACTGTCGTGACAGTATTGCTATGGGGACTAATGAATCCATCGATTGTTTTGCTAAACTGATTGTATATATGCGACTATAATTAATCAATAATCCTTGTTTGTTCCACAGGGCTGCGCACGCATTCGTGGCGATACCTTAGGATTAGTTGGACTGGGTCGCATTGGCAGCGCTGTGGCGTTGAGAGCAAAAGCATTTGGCTTCAATGTTATATTCTACGATCCCTACCTGCCCGACGGCATTGACAAATCTCTCGGCCTCACACGCGTCTATACGCTGCAGGATCTGCTATTTCAGTCCGACTGCGTCTCACTGCATTGCACGCTCAACGAGCACAATCATCATTTAATCAATGAATTCACAATTAAACAGGTACCAAAACAGACAAACAAAAACATCTTATAATGTGATTACAAATATTAACTAATAATAAAATCTTTCAGATGCGACCTGGTGCATTTCTGGTGAACACCGCCCGCGGCGGTCTGGTCGATGACGAGACTCTGGCGTTGGCACTGAAACAGGGTCGGATAAGAGCAGCCGCGTTGGACGTGCACGAGAACGAACCATACAATGTATTTCAAGTAAGAGATTGTTGTAAAACGAATCATTTTACGCAATCTGTGACGACGCCTCATTACGCTAGACATTGTTTTATGCTTAACAAATTGTCCTTTTGGCTTTTAGGGCGCACTGAAAGATGCTCCAAATCTAATTTGCACACCACACGCCGCCTTCTTCAGCGATGCATCCGCAACAGAGCTGCGCGAAATGGCAGCCACCGAAATACGACGGGCGATTGTCGGCAATATTCCAGAAGTGCTGAGGAATTGCGTTAACAAGGAGTACTTCATGCGCACGCCGCCAACTGCTGCGGCCGGCGGTGTTGCGGCGGCTGTTTATCCCGAAGGTAAACTACAACAAATGATATCAAATCAAGAAAAGTAGTGGGAGGAGGCTCAAGCAGATGCCAGGGAGAGACAGAGAGCGTTACAAACAACATAACAAAAAACCAGAAACAGTAACAAAAATCAGAAATCGTTTATACACAAACACACACACACACAATCACGAACACACACATTAATACACACGCACACACCATTTATGCAGCGAGCGTTTACATACATATGTACTTCTATTATTCTGATTCATTTAAAAAGTACACATACATATAAATATATATATATATATATGTATGTATATATATATATACTGATGAGGAGAGAATCGCGCTGAATCGAGATTTTAATAACGCGTGCTATAAAAGTTGAATTATAAGTTTAAAGAAACACACACATATATATATGTATATATATATGTATATGTATATATATATATATAAATTTATATAGGTATATAGAAGCGGATTAGGGCCGCACCACGAAACATAATAAGAGGATATTTGATGACGATGATGAGCAGGTTTAGATCGCGACCGATGTTGGGCAAAAGTTATGAACGATTTATATTTATATACATGTACAACAAATCCATATGCTGCTGAGCGAGCTACTAGTTGAGCTGCAAACGCTAAACAAATTCACATTTTTCGTATTAACAATTCAAGGATAGATATAGTATCTATGATTTGAAAAGAAAGTTCATCTTTGTGGAGTTCTTTTAGGATTTAAAGCAAGTGCAAATATATACATATATTTAAAAATTTCGGCGTTTGTAGCTAGCTTGAATCAGTAATTTCTTTGTAGTAAATGCAATAATAGATACATGCGTATGTGTATGTAGATAAGTATGTATGTATGTATATGTATATGTTTACATATATAGTATCTATGCATATTTCATAATTATTTACAGCAAAAGGTGAAAGTAAACAATTTGATGGATTATTGTTGTAAATGGTTTTTGAGACCCTGCCTCACACCACACTTGAATATATAAACTATAAACCCATAAATTAGTACGAAACAATCTGAGCGACATTTTGTTCAAAACTCATATTTATACTTATATATATATATATATATATCGTATTATACATTGTAATATTACTAACCGACAAACGATAAACAAACATTTTATAGATCAGTAGCTTCCAATGCCGCCTCCAAGTTGTAGTAACGAAACAAAACGTATTATTTTTAAGAACTGATTGATTTTGCGTCCTAAATTACTGACTTTCTTTGAAATGTGCGTAACAAATTGAAACTGCAATGATATATTCACTCATTATAACGAAAACATAACAAAACAATATGCGGAATTTGTTGTAAATTAATGCGATGCAATAATTTTGTTGCTCAACAATACACACTGCTCTATTATGCATAATGATCTCATCATCCGAGTTTATTTTCGCCTTGCGTTAAGATCTTTAACATGCTGAGACCACAAAAGAAGTAATTACTCATACGTACACCAACTATACAGATACTTATATACAGACAAGAAAATTATTTAAAAAAAAAAGAAAATAACCACACGGCGCGTGAAATCAAAACCACATCTATAAATAATAATAATAATAGAAGCAAAACAAAAGAAAAAGAAAAAATATAAAAAAAACATACATAAGAGAGAAACTAAAAGTAACATTAATTCATAGTCTATGTACATTTAAAATATATAAACAGAAAGTATATTAAAAGAAAAAGAAAAACAAAAACAATTACTATTAAAACACTTAGATTTACATTATTGATAAAGGCAGTTAAAACATGAGGTAAAACAAATGCAAATAACGGCAAATTATGATCAACCGAGCAGTCTCGGTACATTTAAGAAATTGTTAGCGTATAAAATGTAATAATAATATTTACATAAAACAAACAAACAAACAAACGGCGCAAACAAAGTATAATTTTGTAAAATTTTCGCAATTTAAGTTAACAATTTACAATTAAACAAGTAATGCAATTGACGCCAACTTTTTCACATTTATTCTTTATTAATTTTTGCTCAAGACCAATATCAGCAAAACTCTAAACTCTATTCCTTAAATAAAACAAAAACAAAAACAGAAACAAACAACTACTACAAAAGAACAACCAACATTATAATAAACGCATCAAGATTCATTATTTGATTTTGATTGAAGATTAAATTTGTTAAATTTCAAGCACAAAAACATAACGCATAAACACACACAAACACATATATATATATATATATAATTACTGAAGCTGAAAACAACACACACGCACTGAAAGCCCAACAGACACACACACACTCACACACACACACACACACACACACACACCTCCACACAAGATCCTACGAGTATATAGCGAGCTACGACAACAAAATGAGCAAGAAATAAAGTTTAACAAAAAAAAACAAACAAAAAAAAACAAAAAACAAAATACAAATGAAGAAAATAAGCATAAGCGTAAAAGTAAAGAGACAAAAAGAATAAAATACTGTTATTTTGTAATGTATAAAAATATTTTTAATAACTGTGAAAGCTAAATAAAATTAAAAACAATTGATAAAACCAGAGCAAGTTAATTTCAAAAACCAACCAACCAACAAACCAAACCTTTCCAGAAAATAGAAACAAAAACAAAAAACGAACGCAAAAAATGAAATGAAAATCAAAACAAAACTAAACAAAAAATAACAAATAAAACGAATTCTTCAAAGAACCAATTATTGTTGCTTTTGTGTGGCAGTGTCGCATTTGTCGCAGTTGCTAAATTGCTTAATACAAAGTATGTTTTTTTGTTTTGTTTTTTAGTTTGGGATGATGGCATCATTGAGTGCAGAGCAGAGCAAGCGTTATATATAATGAAAACAAATCGATTTATATAGTATGTAGACTAAATTTGAGTAAGCGTTCCAATATCTATATCGAATGTCAGTAATTTATGACCATGACCGTCGGCCAGCGGAATTGATAGTTCATAGCCATTTAGCCTGTAGTACTGTACTATATTAGCTGTAAGGAACTCAAGCATCATTATTTCGTCCGAATATACACGATCAGCAGCCCACTGTGGCACAGTGGGCCAAGTAGGCTTAGTAGGCGCCTGTTCTGAACTCATCGCATCATATGATCTTTTAATTGCCTGCCCCGAAAGCGAGGCATGTCTTTCCTATTCGTCACTAGCCACTTCTTAGACCACACGCAGCCACCACCACCAATCGAGATCTATTCTTATATCTGAAACTTTCTTACATTAAACCACCAACCCCACCCCTCCCAAGCCAACAAAAAAACAAACAAAAAAAAACAGCAACATATTATTAACTTTACCTAAATACAACAAATCGAAATACAAAACAGGATTAAATGGCGGCTATTATACAGGCGCACTGCATCATCGGGCACACAGCACCACACCGCACGATGGTCCCCACAGTACAACAAATCTAGGCGGCAGCAGCAGCAGCTCTGCTTTGGCACCGCCACCGCCCGCCGGCACCAACTCCGTGGCCGCGGCAGCCGTGGCTGTGGCCGCCGCAGCGGCAGCGGCTGCCGCTCTACTGCCCTCGCCGGTGCCACCGAACGTTGCAGTGCCAACGGTGCCACATTTGTCGCCGCAAGTTGGTGGATTGCCGCTTGGAATTGTGAGTAGCCAATCGGTAGGTACCTGTACCATGTACCACGTACTCTTGTGTTTTGTGTGTGCGCTATGTGTGTCCAAGTCGTTCAAGCCGTGTGTGTATGTGTGTGGTCTAGCTTGTTGTTGTTGATTGATGTTGATGTTATTGTTGTTTTGCCAATTGTTAATGTTGTTCTTGTTGTTATTATTGGTCATTAGTTGTTGTTGTTGTTGTTGTTTGACTAGGCTAGGGTTACTAACAGAACTATACCAAATAAGCTATGTATACTATGTATGTACATAATCTGTGTGCAGAACTAATGCTGAATTGTATTCTAATTGTGTTCCACATCTTGCTTTTAGCACCTGAGTGCGCCCGACCCTAATAACCATCTGTCATCGAGCATTAAATCCGAAGTGAAGGTCGAGTCAACGGAGACGCCGTAGGCTGCTGCGTCGTTGCTGGTGGCAGAAACTGATGTGACAACGGGCAGTGACATTGTGGAACTTCATGCAGATGGCAGGCAGGCAGGCGGCAGCCAGAAAGTCAGATCTACATACATACATACATACTGGATAATAAGTTAATACACGTGATCTTACATTTGTTGTAATGCCAATCTACAATCACACATCATCTGTATCTGTATCTGTCTAACACTTATATCTGTCCGGCTTCTTTCTGTATGCCTGATCCATCCTGATCCATGCGCGCCTGCGCCTGCGCCCAGCCTTTGATTTGAATTTTTCCAAGTTTTAAGTTATCATTTAAAATACGATACATATTTGCATTACCAACCTACAACACAAACAAAAACATAAACAAAAACAAAAAAACAACCTAAAAAGAACCCCAAAACACACACAAACACACACACACACAACACGCCTCAAAATTAACTACGTATGTATTTAGAATTTAATTTGTAACTATTTAGAATTTTACAGTTACAATTTAAGACTTTTATTTGTATTGCAGCAAATTGTAAGAGAAAATATGTTACCTACATATAAGCGCAAAAACAAAACAAAACAAAACAAACAAAAAACATGTTGGCAAATTTTAACTAAAAAAGAAAAGATTAAAACAAGATTTATGGCATACAAAAGCAACACACAAGAGAGACGTTTAGTGCTTAAGATACGTTTAAAGTACATAATAAAAAACAAACGCAGTGTATATGTATGTTTAAATTGTGTATATCAAAGTTTCTAATTGGCACTGGGGTCACATAAATCTCTAACGCATAAACGATGCAATAATCATTACTTAACTCCCAATACCAAGGAATTTCATTATCAAAATTACCATAAAACAACTCCAGCTGCATTAGACGATATGGAAATACAAATATAATAGCAATCGGGTTAAACACCTCTATATAGACATTGCTCAACTTCGCTATCTGCTTGCTGTCTTGAACACGAAGTAATTAAGTTTGACGTACTAACAAGTTACATTTTCCATAGATTGTTTCAATAAGATGGTTGCTATAAGTAATTGTTTGAATTTTTATTTAGTCTGAAATTTAAAACAATTTATCATACAACTTTATTTTTGACCGATTGTTTCTATGGCTGTTAATGTTTTGATCCATCCGGTGTCAACGAGCTTACTGCCTAAATGAAAGTAGTTTCTGTGCCAAGTTTCATTAATATAGTTAATACTTAAAACGAACATAAATATCGTTTAATTCAGTCGACCTTATCTGTACTACGAGCCCTAACAACTATTAATTGGCGCGTTTTGTTTATTTTTTTCAAATTTGAATGGCTGCTTTTTATGTCTAAATGGAAATTGAACATACAAACTTTTATTTTTTTGAAAGGTTATTCAATTACCTTTAATACAGTATCAAAACATCCACACATGTGATATAAAAACACAAAAATGTTTCTATTTAATGAATTATTTTTGACCACTAAATAGAAGCCAATCAAAGTTAAAAAATACTTTTAAAAAAACTTGCCGTGCCAATTAATAGTGGTTAGGGATCGTATGTATATGATGCATGATAATAAATGAACTAATTAAAACCAAGAATGCTCATTATACCGAAATTGTTCATTCTTAACGATTTTCAAATGAAATTTATTTATACTTTATGGCCGAAAATTATCGAACACCTCCAAAAGAAAATAACGAGTTGTATGTCAGAATTTTGTTAAGATATCCTAGATAACCATCACCACCTTAAATTAAACACATTTATTAGGTATGTAAACTTTTATTTGAGTCAATTATACACAAAGGTTTTTCGGGTGGTACTATTTTAAATGCTACATAACACCAGTTCTAAATGAGCACAAACTACGCAGCTTCTAGACAAGTTTGTATTTGTAATACAGATTTTACGTTTACAATTAAAATGTGTAGATATCTATAATAAAGTATTTGTAGGTAGGCTTTTCTTTTGTTTTTTTTATTGTTGTAAAATTCCTCAATATAATATGTAACATGTAACACGGCCACTCTTGCAATGTCGACGGTCCATCACGTTTCCACTTAATTTTAAACGGTACTATCTAAATTGTAGGGTTTTACTACGGAATGAACAACAATTACATACATTTAGTAAGTCGAAGATAAAGTATTGTATGTTATCTGCTGTAGGCAGGCGGGCACGAGCACGGTCACATTTAGAGCTATACTAAAATCATTTTACACAAATTAACATTTGAAGTACATTTTGATGTGTGTATGTGTATGTGTCGAGCCAAACTTCAAGCCACCAAAGAAACCATGTGCATACAATGCAGCGCCTAACTAACTGGTCAAAACACATGACTAATTCTGTGTGTTGAAATGTGTTATGTTTTTCACAATTATACAGGGAATGATAGTAACAATCTAAATACATTTAAATATGAATTGATATATTCACAGTCGCGACGTCCATATAGATGTACTCATGCATGTATATGTTGTCTTTTAATAGTATCGTGTTTCCTTTTTTTTGTTTTTGGGGGTTTTTAAAACCAGGAATATGTTATATGTATTTATTTTTGTACACACATACTCATGTGTATAAACAGGTTCTATCAAAAGCAGCAAGTACGTACAATACTTATCATCGTCATGTCAACACACCCGTTCAATTCTTCGGGCGTGCCACTTAAAAACGGAAATAAATTCAACAACACAGAAAAAATGGTCCACAATTAACTTAAAAGAAACGCGTCAGACGCGGCCTCATAAAACGAAAGGCCCCGTAGAATCCCAAGCCGATGAGACCGTACTTGAAGGTGTTCTTGCAGACCCGCTGACTGAGACTGGCTGGTGGTATTTCAAGTATAGCTGGAATCTTCTCTGGATCCACTTGACCCCACATCTTTGCAATGCCATTAGCATGGCCAATGCCCACAACGCCAACGACGCGCACGGGACGGACCTGTTGGTCACCGGGCGCTGCCTGGGGCAGAGCGGCCAGTTGCAATGAGTGACACAAATACACATCGCGCTCACGCACAAATACATCCGAGAAGGCCGGAAATTCGCCAGCCATTTCCTGCATGAGCTTCTCAAGTAAATCGCGTTGCTTGCATTCCTCCACCTCCTCGATGCTGATGCTATCCGTAAATGTCAAACGCCACACCAGCTTCATGGTTTGCCAAAAGGATAAGGCGCGTAGAGCACGATAAAGTGTGATGCGTATAGGTCGATCGCCCAGATGCAAAATGCAGCCGGGCAGCTTGCGTATCTCCTCGAAAGCCCGTCGAAACTCACCACCCGGCGCCATGCCTAGATCCTTGGCAATTTGTGCGCTCATCTGTAGCAGTAGTATGAAGAAGATGCCATTGATGTAGCCGTGTGTCTGTAGTATACCGCGTATCTGAAGGGACACGAGATCATTAGATAGTTGCATGTGTTTAATCTATTTCACATCGTCCTTACCTTGGGTATGTTAATATTCTTGGCTTCCTCCAGCAGTGTCTTCTCATCGAGCTTCAGTATGTGTACACGTGATGGACATAGCTCAACCATGACCACATCTGGACGGACATTGCGAATGACCTGGGAACGGAGAACAGAGATTAGCATTTTCTGTAATTTCAATTTAGCAGCCTTACTTACATAAGACACGTCATCCTGTGACTCCTCGCTAAAGTGTGCGGTGCCCACAAGGTAAACCTTGCTGCCAAACGGCGTGTTTAACAGCGTCACAGTCGAGGGCAAATTTTGATCGAACTCCTCCAAAGATTCGTAGATATGAATGGTGCGCTTGGTTTGCGGCTGATCGTTGCCAGCAGGAGCCGGCTCTGCAAGCTGCAGCCGCCTTTCACTGCCTCCGTCAGCTGCTGCCGATGCTTCGGCTATAGATATGTCCAATTTTTGCTTGCTGGACTGCAGAAGGGACTCCGCCTTGCGGCGTCGCTTATCTGCCACATTGTCCAGTGCCTTATTGGGTGACTTTCTTAGTATGTTCTTCACTTTTTCCACTGCTTCATCATTATCATCAACCGACAGGCCCTCGATAAGCACAACTTCCTTCCCAAGATCCTCCTCCTTAATTGAATTATCATTTATTTCTATAATTGCCAAATTGGGATTATCGGTCTTAAATATCGTTTTGTTGGCCAATTGAGACTTGGGGTCGACTTCCTCCTGCGAAGCATTTGTATCGGTGCTTTCCGATTGTATCAGCAGCATGCTGGCATTAATTGCCGCTGAATTATTCGTTATTGAGGCAGGGGCTGTCGGAGCATAGGAGTTTAAAGCAGATGCCTCGTTTCCGTTGTCGGCGAATGAAGCAAACTCATCGGCGTTTGTCATTTTGTGTGCAAGTTTTATGTGTCCCAAGCTTTGATTCAAATCAGCACTAAGGCTTGCTATGGGAAATGGATGAAAGAAACAATTACAAAAGTTAAAAGGTATTTACTAGTTATTAAAAAATATAAACAATTGAAATTTTTGTTATAGGTTTGCTGTATTCGGCTCGAATAAGCGCTCCAGTTCCTTTAAATACGACTTAATATAGTCCTTGTCTTTGCAGTTATCAATCATGAACTGACGCAGCGACTCAAAACATTTGCGCTTCAGTATCAAAGCATTCTCTTCTTGTGTTTGCTCCCATTTGATCAGCTTGGGCTCATATTTATTCACAAGCTTGGTCCGAAGTGCCGACAGCTTATTGTTGATAACATCCTTTAAGGTGGACTCGCGTGCCTGGTATGCCTGGACACGCAGCTGCTCCATTACCTCGACCAGCTCGCCATCTATTCGCACGCAATGCTCCCAGAAGTCTCGATCATCCGCTAATGGCGCAAATATATCAGTAAAAAACTGTTTTGGAAATTCAAAACGTGTCTGAGCATTGAGCGCCCGCTCCGTAGAGTTTACAAGTTCAGCCTTAATGCTCTCGTTAATTTGCTGCTTTTGTACATTTTGCTCGTTCAGTCTTTCCATATGAGCTTCCATGTGATCCGTCTCAATTTTGAGAGCAGCAATATGAAGTTTC
Organism: Hirtodrosophila histrioides; assembly: GCA_037075165.1. NCBI lineage: Eukaryota > Metazoa > Arthropoda > Insecta > Diptera > Drosophilidae > Hirtodrosophila > Hirtodrosophila histrioides. The sequence goes on from JBAMCL010000229.1 coordinate 20,302, forward strand.
AGTCTGTTTACCTCTTGCATGAGACTTCTTTGCTCTTTTTTCATCTCGACATGTTTCTGCTTAGCTATTAAATCGCTTGGAACTGTCTCCCCGTGCTGGCAATGTGAAAAGCTGCCTGGTAAACTGTCTTGACTGGCTTTGCACAGAATCTTTTCAGGTTCTTCATAATATATGTCATCCGATTGAGCCTCGTTTAGCTGTTCCTTTGTGTTGCGCCAACTCATGCTTTGTAGTGTAACTATTTACTACAGCCACAGTTGAATTTAGGTCCAAAGCCAACTCAAACTTTCTAACTATACTGTTCGAATCTCGACTTTCGACAAGAATTTTCGGAAGTGATGTTGCTTTAAATTTTCTCATTTCCACTCTAGCCCAGATTTTGTGGATTGAACTCACTTACAATTGACATTTATTCAGTCCACTAGTTGAACCATAATAATGAAAATCTAAATCGATTGATTAAGTTGTACTTTTCACTTCATTTCTTCTACCGAAGTAACTAATATTTTTGTCCCTTTTGTCTTATTGTCGTTTAATTGGTTGCAATCGCAAAATCGTCTATTATTGTTATCCCTTGTTTTTAATCAAATTTTAAAGCAGATTGTTATTATGTGGTCTTCTCCAAAACAAATAAAACCTCTCTCCAATACATTTTTTTTTATATATATTCGAAGGACAATCGGAAACTAGACTTGAACGAAGACCTCTAGAGAACGACTGTACAATTTGCAAATCAATTAAACGGTAATGCGACTCAAACGAGCTAAATGAGCGATATTCAGGGATTTCGTTTGTTTAAACTTAGTCTGACCGATTTGGTAGAGCTCTATTGACTTACCATTGCACGATTTGTAGTTCGATGTGGATAGCTGGTGATCCACGGCACTGTCGTATAATGTACTATCGCCCAGATATGACTTGCTCTTCTGCTCTGGCGTGCCAATTGTTGAATCGTTGTTCAAAGTTGAAGCTGATAGATCCATTGTGCACAATGTATACAGTTGGATAGATGAACTAAGTGTGCGTCTTTGTGGACACAGATGTTGATTTGGAAGAATCGGTTACGGTTTAAAATTCGGTTTCAGTTTGTGTTCGTTTTGCGTCCACGTATGTAACATGTACATGTGTGTTTGTATATTATGTGTGTGCGCGTTGCTCTAACATCAGTTGTTGTGAGTACCGTGTTCTGAGAGTAACTGCAAGGTAAAAATGAATGAGAGCGAGATTAGCAGCGAGTTACCCAATTGATAATTTCAGTCCTATCTCCTATCACGAACTTAAAATTTCAAAGATGTATTATGCGTACGTGTACATGTCTCTAGATTTATAAAACACAGCTAAGTCAAAGTTGACGAAACAGTAATTGACATATAAAAATAGAGAAAACTACTAGTTATCACAGCAGTTTACTAAGATAGTCAACATATGCCAGCAGCTACAATCCACAATATTTGGATTGTTTTGCTTTCATCAACTTTCATCCAGCTCATACTTATCTGCACACATACATACATACATTTGTACAAGATATTTTCCACTGCATCAACTTACCTGAAAGTCTATAATTGTTTTGGGTGTTGGTGAACTCACAGTCCTTTAATTGACATTAAATTTTTGCAGCTATTTGGTGGATTGACTTGTTACGTTTTGCCCTTGCTTGTATATTTTGTTTAATGAAAAACCCAAAAAACTAAAGAATGAAATTGTGATTGTGGCAAACTGAGTGAGCGTTCTCTTGTTCTTGCTATCATTTTCCAGTGTTGCCTATTTTAATGAAATAGTTGTCGACATGTATGAATATGCATGATGTAAAACATTGGTGGAACTCCCTTAACTCGTATATTTTAAAATGCATCTTATATCTACTTTGTAGTTCATACATCACATGCAGAATAAACAGTTTAAAAACAGGTACGATGAAAATGAACATATAAAAATAAATTAGACATACACAAAAAATACTTGTGCATCATATCGATGAATAAAAGAAATTTAAATTAAATGATTACTAATATTTGTTTGTTACATGGACTTGTACTTGTGCTTGTATTGAATTCTTCTGATAGTGTGTTGGTGTATGTTTGAATTTTTGCATGATGAAGCTGTTTGACATACAAATTATTTTTTGCAGTTTAGACATTTGACAACACTATGAATAAACAGCTGTTCACATCGCGATTAGTTTGCTGTTGAAAAAGTTTAAATTATTATATATATTAAAAACAATGGCGGATGATGCTGAGGACACTAGCAAGGTAAGAATTGTGTTTCGTTCTGCAAGTCGTAAGACATTAAAGTATTTTGTTTTTATCCCCCTGCAGAGCTTCTTTATATTTGGTCGCGATGTTGCTCAGATCCCATGCTTTCGTAACAGTTTTCTTTACGGCATCAGCGGCGGGATTGGCGTCGGTGTGTTGACTTTTTTGGGCACCTCCCGCGCACATCTTTCCACACATGTTGGCTTTGGTTCCTTTTTTTGTGGCACAATCGTATATTGGATGGCCTGCAGGTATCAGTGGTCGCTGCGAAGATTTGAGCAACAACAACTGCGGGAGGGAATGCGTCGCCAGGCCATGTATGAAGGCACAACCGTCGAGCGGGACCTGGATATCAAATCTGCGTAGCACTGTTCAAACATGTATATACATTAGGAACAATTCTAGCTTTTCAATTGTAGTTTAAATGACAAACATACATATGTATATGTATGTATGTACATTTGTATAGGAATTTGCAAGAACTGTTAATCATTTTAGTTGTCCTCCTAATCTACTTGTAACATTTAAATTTATGAACTGTATAGCTTGATCTGTACTTACGGGTATTGTTATCAGGCGTCAGCGTAAGCCACTTTATTATTGGTACTTCAAAGCGCTGATAATAGTATAAAACATATACATATGTATGTACATGTTGCGCGTTAATTTAAGACTTAAATAGGTTTTGTAAATTTGATAAATTAGAACCGTGAAATATATCCTTGTCTGTTAGTCTAAATACTCCATAAGATACTTCATGCACAACAGGGTCTTTAGCCAACTGACCAATATTCGTAAAGGTAATATTAAAAGATATTCAGTTGATCATATTTTTATAAATAAATATGAATAAAAAATCAACATTATAATGTCAAGGCCATATTATCAGATGTAATTATTGTCCTGTATATTTAAAAAAAATAAAAATCTATAAAAAAAAATTTTAAGTAACAAACTGTGCACATTTTGTTAATTACAATCACGAATTGTAGGTAGTTTTCTTGAATTCCATTTGCCTGCCGACTTATCTTATATTGCCGCTTACTTAACTGATCTTTATGGCCCAAATGATTTTTTAATGAACCCCTCTTACCTACTCGGGCAATCATAAACATGTGTGAAATATATATGTGGGTATTTTGTATGCCTGGTTCGGTCAACTACGAATTTTCATTGAACTGCCCCAGAAACCGAAGACTTTCGATCCTTCTATGTGTAACAGTCTGGCCTCTAATCTTTACAATTTTGCGTTCTCGTCGTCAGAACGATTTCGTTACTTGTTCGGGACGGTTGTGTTTTGAGTGCGGGAATCGGAACAAGTTTTTTTTAGTTGATAACAATCGAGAACATATATATACATGTATAAGCAAAAATAGCCACAAATAGTTCCATATTATTGTGAATTGTCATATAATGTCAAAGACCGGAGCAATGACGTCGGAATTGGTATTCTTTGTAAATGGAAAAAAGGTAAAATAGAATGTTAGCAAAGGAATTGCTTTTCTTTTAGAATGTGGTACAGTGCTTTATTATCTTTTTTGACATACATAACAATGTATTTATGAATATGCAAATTATATTGATTTTTTAACAGCAGTTTTTATTGTGTTGATGTTCGTTTTCTTTATTTGCCATTAATAAAACTTGTTTTTCATTCAATTAACCCAAAGCGCACGCTATACATATACAATTGATTGCTTCTCAGGCGTTGATAACAATTGACCCGCCGAATAAGGTCATTGTTAACGAGCTGCGACGTCATATCTTATCAATATTCCTTCTAAATTTGTTGATACCAATTGCAACGCGTGCGGCAGAGCGTTCATAAAGATATAAGTTATTTTATAACACGATGAAAGTGAATTCATCGTTTTTCTATTCATAGTTGACAGCATTTTGTGCGCCTAGACAGAAGACAGTAGTTTTAAGTATAATAAAAAGTCTTTTATTTAGATAATGAAAAGAGAACGCATTAGATATCACGTGCAACAAGGGTAATCACCTAACTGATAAAGTACGAAGAATTCAAATGGGCTCCTATGTAGTATATGTTTACGACATATGTACATACATAGGTTGATGTACACATGAGTTTAATTGCTCAATCTGTTTATATTTAGTTGGCATCGTCAAATAAATATTGTTAAGTACATATTTACATATGTATGTATATACATATTCGTGCACTTATACTTACATAATAAAGTGCCATGTTAACAGAATTCCAATCAAGTTGGGTGTGTTGTTTTTCTAGTGGCTCGACTGATAATGCCAGATTGAGATTGCACACTGCATTTGGCTAGGGATGGAAAACTGGTTTAACCTGAAGCATACATGCTAAAGATTGTTTGCAGAATTGTATGACACTAAGCTAAAAATATAAGCTATTATCTATTAAAATTTAAAAGTGGTTTAGGTTGTCGTGAAATTTGAACTAACTTATAAAAAAACAAGAAAGACGCTTAATATCCTTGCAATGTTTTGCATACAAAAACTCAACTTACGAACGATTGTTTCTACAAGATATAGGCATCCGATTTAACTAGTAGTATGTGTAGAATCGAATTTCGATAAAACTTGGCCAGTATCTTAAAATCATACCGAAACTTGGAAGGGCTGAGTTAGGTTGTCATACATCGATATGGTAGTACGCTTCTGGCCGAAATTTGTCACCTTATTTAAAGCATTATGTTTTGTGGATTTAATAAACTAAAGAATTTAGCAAATGTTACCCTAGCAGCAATGTTTTTCTATGCTTGATTCAATTTTCGTGTGATTGTTCCTACGGGCGCTATGTAGTCCGATTTTGATAAAATTATAGGAAACTATTTGAAGTTTAATAAAACTCTCACTTAGTTTGGGTGTAATACAAAAAGTTTTTCATACAAAAACTTATTTCTCACCCGATCATATGACAGCTACTATGTGATCCGATTTTGACCAAATTTGGTCAGATTGTATGAACTCACTAGATACTCGGTTTGGATGAGTTTGGTGAGGACATCTTCATAAGCTTTAAAGTTTTTTTCACAAAAAGATAGTCTACGACTGATCATTCCTATGAGAGATATGTTATAGTGGTCCGAACCGGCCCGTTCCGATATACATACATACATTTGTACTGACTGCAGAAAGAAGAAGCATATTCAACCGATTCTGAAAACTTGGCAGGTGACAGACTCCAATCCGGATCCAGAATGTACACTGCTCACCTATCTGCGTGATAAGCTGCGCTTGTGTGGCACAAAGCTTGGCTGTGGGGAAGGAGGATGTGGTGCTTGCACGGTGATGATCTCCCGGCTGGACAGACGCACTAACAAGGTAAAGCACCTGGCAGTTAACGCCTGCCTTACGCCGGTGTGTGCGATGCATGGATGTGCTGTGGTTACCGTGGAGGGCATTGGCAGCACACGGACTCGTTTGCATCCGGCACAGGAGCGTCTGGCAAAGGCGCATGGATCGCAGTGTGGATTTTGTACTCCGGGAATTGTGATGTCCATGTATTCGCTGTTGCGCAATGCCGCACAGCCATCGATGCGGGATCTGGAGGTGGCATTTCAGGGTAACTTGTGCCGCTGCACCGGTTATCGTCCCATACTGGAGGGCTACAAGACTTTCACCAAGGAATTTGCCTGCGGCATGGGCGCCAATTGTTGTCGTGTCAATGGCAACAGTTGCAACGGCGGCGATGAACCTAATACCGATGACAAACTCTTTGAGCGCAGCGAGTTCCAACCCTTTGACCCTAGTCAGGAACCAATCTTTCCGCCGGAGCTGCAACTGAAGGCGTCCTATGATGAGCAGAGCCTGATCTTTCGTTCGGAGCGTGTGGCCTGGTATCGACCAACAACCCTGCAGGAGCTGCTGCAGCTGAAGGCCGAACATCCGACCGCTAAGCTGGTTGTGGGCAATACAGAGGTGGGCGTTGAGGTCAAGTTCAAGCACTTTCTCTATCCCGTACTCATCAATCCTATCAAAGTACCCGAACTGTTGGAGGTGCACGAAACGGATGAGGGCATTTACTTTGGGGCCGCTGTTAGCCTAATGGATATCGATGCATATCTACGCCAACGAATCGAGGAGCTGCCAGAGACTCAGACACGCTTCTTTCAGTGCACCGTGGACATGCTGCACTACTTTGCTGGCAAGCAGATACGCAACGTGGCCTGTCTCGGTGGCAACATCATGACCGGCAGTCCCATCTCTGACATGAACCCAGTCTTGACCGCGGCCAGTGCTCGCCTGGTGGTGGCCAGTCTGGCCGACGGAAAGCGTTTGGTTAACATGGGCAGCGGATTCTTTACTGGCTATCGACGCAATGTGGTGCAGCCACATGAGGTTCTGCTAGGCATACACTTCCAGAAGACAAATCCAGACCAGCATGTTGTCGCTTTTAAGCAGGCACGCAGACGTGACGACGACATTGCTATCGTGAATGCCGCTGTCAATGTCCAGTTTGAGCCGAGCTCCAATGTTGTGCAGCATATTCAGATGGCGTTCGGTGGCATGGCACCCACAACGGTGTTGGCGCCGCGTTCCGCTGAACTGATGATTGGACAGTCCTGGAATCAAGAGCTGGTGGAGCGCGTTGCGGAGAGCCTCTGCACTGAGCTACCATTGGCCGCATCGGCGCCGGGCGGGATGATAGCCTATAGACGCGCCCTGGTAGTCAGCTTGTTCTTTAAATCCTACTTAGCCATCAGCCGGAAAATGTGTGACGCGGGCATCATGCCCCCGGATGCTATACCAAAGGCGGAGCGCAGTGGCGCCGACATCTTTCACACGCCAGCTCTGCGCAGCGCCCAGTTGTTTGAGCGGGTTTCCAACGAGCAGCCCAACCATGATCCGATTGGAAAGCCCAAGGTGCATGCAGCAGCTCTGAAACAGGCCACTGGCGAGGCAATATACACTGATGACATTCCATGCATGGAAGGTGAGCTCTATTTGGGCTTAGTGCTGAGCACCAAGGCCCACGCCAAGATAACAAATTTAGATGCCAGCGAGGCTTTGGCACTGGACGGCGTGCATGCCTTTTTCAGTGCCAAGGATCTCACAGAGCATGAGAACGAGGTGGGCCCTGTGTTTCACGATGAGTACGTCTTTGCCGCCGGCGAGGTGCACTGCTATGGGCAAGTCATAGGTGCTATAGCCGCTGATAACCAAACGATAGCTCAACGCGCTGCTCGCATGGTGCGCGTGGAGTACGAGGATCTGAAGCCACTCATCGTCACCATCGAGCAGGCCATAGAGCACAAGTCCTATTTTCCCAACTATCCAGTCTATGTGACCAAGGGTGATGTGGAGCAGGCCTTTGCAGAGGCGGATCATGTGTACGAGGGCAGCTGCCGCATGGGTGGCCAGGAGCATTTCTATCTGGAGACCCATGCAGCTGTGGGTGTGCCCCGCGACAGTGATGAGCTAGAGCTCTTTTGCTCCACACAGCATCCATCTGAGGTGCAGAAGCTGGTATCACATGTGGTCTCCTTACCCGCCCATCGCGTTGTTTGTCGCGCCAAGCGACTCGGCGGTGGTTTTGGTGGCAAGGAGTCGCGTGGCATCTCGGTGGCTCTGCCCGTTGCTTTGGCTGCCTATCGACTGCGTCGGCCCGTGCGTTGCATGCTCGATCGCGATGAGGATATGCTCATCACCGGAACGCGCCATCCCTTCCTTTTCAAGTACAAGGTGGGCTTCACCCGGGAGGGTCTCATCACTGCCTGCGATCTTGAGTGCTACAATAATGCTGGCTGGTCCATGGATCTGTCCTTCTCGGTTAGGTGTTTCATGCTTGAATTGGAAATTCCAATTTATATCAACATATGTATATTTCAGGTCTTGGAGCGTGCTATGTATCACTTTGAGAACTGCTATCGCATTCCGAATGTACGAGTGGGAGGTTGGGTGTGCAAGACCAATCTACCCTCTAATACGGCATTTCGCGGTTTCGGCGGACCTCAGGGTATGTTCGCTGGCGAGCACATTATCAGGGACGTTGCTCGTATTGTTGGCCGCGATGTGTTGGATGTGATGCAGTTGAATTTTTACAAGACCGGCGACTACACACACTACAATCAACAGCTGGAGCGATTTCCCATCGAGCGTTGCTTCCAGGACTGCATCAAGCAGTCGCGATATCACACCAGGCGTGCAGAGATTGCCCGCTTCAATCGGGAGCATCGTTGGCGCAAACGGGGAATAGCCTTGGTACCCACCAAGTTTGGCGTTGCCTTTGGCGTCATGCACCTCAACCAGGCAGGTGCACTGATCAACATCTACGCTGATGGATCAGTGCTATTGTCGCATGGTGGAGTCGAGATTGGACAGGGTTTGAATACTAAGATGATTCAGTGTGCTGCACGGGCACTGGGCATTCCCATTGAACAAATACACATCGCTGAGACGGCCACGGATAAAGTACCAAACACCTCGGCTACGGCGGCCAGCGTGGGCTCTGATTTGAATGGTATGGCCGTGCTCGATGCTTGTGAGAAGCTTAACAAGCGTCTGGTGCCAATTAAGAAGGCATTGCCATCAGGTACCTGGAAAGAGTGGATCAACAAGGCATATTTCGACCGTATCAGTCTCTCGGCAACTGGCTTCCATGCTACCCCTGAAATAGGATATCATCCAGAAACAAATCCAAATGCGCGTGCCTACAACTACTATACAAATGGAGTGGGCGTGACCGTCGTGGAGATCGACTGCCTGACCGGTGACCATCAGGTGATCAGCACTGACATTGTAATGGACATTGGCTCAAGCATCAATCCGGCGATTGACATTGGCCAGATTGAAGGCGCTTTTATGCAGGGATATGGCCTGTTCACCCTCGAAGAGCTGATGTACTCGCCTCAGGGCATGCTGTACTCACGCGGACCTGGCATGTATAAGCTGCCCGGCTTTGCTGATATACCCGGCGAGTTCAATGTCAGCCTTCTGACCGGAGCACCTAATCCACGCGCAGTTTACTCATCAAAGGTAAGTGAATTAGTAGCTTAACCTGGCGACTCATCATTTTATATTTGTCACTTTCAGGCCGTTGGTGAACCTCCACTTTTCATAGGATCATCGGCGTTTTTTGCTATTAAAGAAGCCATTGCAGCGGCTCGCTTGGAACAGGGCTTAAGCGCGGATTATAGATTGGAGGCGCCGGCGACATCGGCCCGTATACGTATGGCCTGTCAGGATAAATTTACTCATTTGGTAAGTACATTTTGTGGCGTTGAATATTTACTGAGCAAAATTTACTAGTCTCTCTACTTTTCAGCTTGATATCCCAGAGGCGGGCACCTACACACCTTGGAATATAGTTCCATAAAAGCGGAATGGATAATAGATACTTTTTCCTTAATGAACATTTTGTATTAAGAACACAGCAGATCATCTGGCGTACCAAAGATATAAATCTAGCAATGTTACTCATACTACTTCATTTTTGACCATTGTTTCCAGGGCAGCTATAAGGTATGCGTTTATAATTGTGCTTAGTCAACATGCATTGGGAACTATAAGGCACTGAGATTTTTCAGATTGGTGATCCAATCCGGCTGGTTCCGAAATATGTATTGCCTTCACTTTAATTTGAACTCATTTGAAACTAAGCGACAAGTTTGTATGGAAATAGACACGACTGACCGACGAGGCATGGCTAGATAAAGTCGTCTAATCAATAATATACAGGTCGGAAACGTCTGCTTCAATCAAGTATACAAAATAGTATGCTTTCAAACTTTATAATTTGTACACTTTTCGAAAGGGTTTATTGCAAATATGCTTATTTTTGTTCCCATATTATGGCTATTCAATCTGATATATCTTTGTTTGTTTCTACGCTTCCCAGATTTTTTAAACTTTGTTAACAATCTTTTTCTATCTGTAAATCAAAAAACTTTCAAAAAAATTTGACCATAATTTGTGATTACGTTAGCGATAATATTTAACTTCAATATGCTGGAAATATCGGTTCTTTTTTGTTTGTCTGATGACAAGAAGATCAATAAAACCACATCTGTTTTACTACTATCAAATACTCTATTCTACATAAAACCTATAAGTAAAGTAAGTTTATAAATATGTATGTTGTAAGTTTATATATCATTCTCGTCTCGTATAAACAGGAATGTATGTACCTTTTCGCATTTTTCTTAACAATTTTTATATATGCATAACATGTATACCCAAATTTTTATAAAATCTTTAAACTTATGTTTTAATTCTTTTAATCTTTAATCGATATTCCTTAAGCACGTATATTATGGGATGTTCTAGTTATAAATAAATCAATTGCAATCTTTTGAATATTTAAAATAAACTAGAGCCTGGAAATGATCACAATATATTGTTCTTAATCACACAAGGATTTATATTTAATATGATTAAAAATGAATTCCTTACTTTTGTTTACCATCAGTCTGAACCTACGCCTAGGTAAGATATATAGATCAGATTGAAAAGCGGACTTTAAAAGAGACAACCTAGATCTAATGCTTCTTAAACACAATCTTTTCAATCCAATCCAAATACGAATATAGCTTTGTGTAGACGCCTGGTGCATTAGGAGCAGCACAGAATTTACCAAACGACGTTATGCCTACGACAAAGGCCACGCAGTTGTTTTCTGGTAGAACAGCATGCAGCGGTCCACCCGAGTCACCCTGACACGTGTCCTTGCCGCCCGGCAAATACCCAGCACAGAACTGCGAATCAATGATGCCACTGGGCAAACGGCGTTCCTTCCGGTAGATTTGTTTGCAGCGTTTCTGCTTTATCATGTCCAGATCAACCTGACGCAACGTGTTAGACTTGGAGCCCAGGAATTCAGTGCGACCCCAGCCAGTGGCCACGACAGTGTTGATATGCAAGTCGGGTACTTGCCACAGACAGGCGGGTCGCACCTGCTCCGACAATTGAGCGCGCTTGGTCAGCTTTAGTAGCGCTATGTCATGGTAGTAGGAGGATGAGCGATATTTTGGGTGCAGAATGATTATAAGTATTTTAATATCCTGCTGCCAGGAATGGCTAACATTTAGCTGTTGTGCTCCCAGTCGCACCATGTCAGGCGGCTTACTGTAGGCGAGTTGCATGTTGTATATTTGGGACTTATTGGATATTGTAACTCACCTACCCGATGTGGCGCAGTGTGCGGCTGTGAGCACATAAACCTCACTGACCAGCGTGCCACCGCAACCCCATTTGATGTCACCGTTGCTTTGCGTCCAACCAAGTGCAGTCATATGCGGAAACATGGCTTGGCGTGTGGGCGTGCCACCCACAATTAATGGCACGCTGGGCACGCACTGTTTGCCTGAAAAGCTGCGTCCACTGTCGCTCAAACGCAGGCCTCTGGCTGCACTATTGTACTCCTGGCACTCTAAATCGAATTGTTGGGCATTAAAAATCAGTTATCTTATGCGTTTTTGATCAACTTACTTGTGGCGCTGATGCGTTGTGCCTGGACATGTTTGTCAGCCAGTGGGCAACATATGACCGGCACATTGTTGCGATGCGTGCAAATGTCAATGTGGGTGCCGTGTACCCGATACTCGCGTATAACGTGCAGGCACTGATAGGACAGAATGCAGTAACCGCTGCGTCCGTCAAAGCTGCGCCTGCAAAAGGCGCCCTCGTGCAATGATTGGGGCGCCTCAGTCGGCAGTTCTGCGTCATCACCGAATTTCAAAGAGCTTCCCGCCAGTTCGCCATCCTGATCTCCTTCTTCTCTGACATCGTCTACATCTGCGGACACTGACGCCTCTAGCGGCCATGGCTCTGCAAGTGTGTACTTGGTTGTTTGGTAGTTGAATATTTCAAAAGCAACGATTGCTGCTGTAAACTAATGGGTTAACAAGTGTAAAGTATTTATTCTGTACAATTCACTCTGTACCATTCAGAAATAACATCAATTGTAGGCTGACAAATGTTGACCAAAAAAGCATTTCTGCATTTGTAGTTCCTTTTATTTAGTTTTTTGAGCATTTGAACTTTGTCACTGCAAGGTGGCAGATTCGAAAGTTTAGCCACTTGTTGCATTGGACAGGTGCACTACCGTTCAAATGATGACAATTAAGGGTTGATTTAATAAACAGTGAATAGGCAGCAACTTAGTTAAGAGACAACTTGTTTTTGTTTGTTGTGACGCAGTGTGACCGAATCTTGAAAGCATGTTTTTGTACCATTTGCCCGTTTGAGCGCACTTCTCCCCTTTCCAGAAAGCTCTTGTGTCTGAAATTTTTTTCAGGGAAAGCCCACATTTGAAAACAAACTCCCTTTTTGAAAGTGGTTGGGGCTCTCGTTGGGTAATTGTTGGCTTAGATCCCGAATATAAAAAATACTCTGAGAATGTTGTTCAGAGGAGCACTAAATAAACATTTCTACATTTGTTGTTTAAAGATAATTGTATTGCTATGGGGGTGCGAAACAAAAGCTGGATGCTATAAAAACGGCAAATTTAAATTAAGAAGCCCGACACGCGCTCCTGCGTCCGCAAACAACTGAGCGGAGCGGAGCTGAACTAATCTGATCATGGAGTAAGTTATGCTCAGCTTTAAATTCCCCAAATACAGAGAGCGGATTGTATTGTAGCATTCTAACCAATTCATCTGACAATTAATCGAATGGCGAGTTAAAATGAACAAAGAATCTGGCTTACAGCAGCTACGTTCAGCTCTTTGCCGAAGGGCAAATATGTGAAATAGCAATAGATTTAAGGTTGCCTGGCAGCGTGCTATTGTTTAGTAAGTACGGAATGTTAAATCGATAGGACAGCTTTGGTGTTTTATTGTAGCATTTTAAATGGGCGGCAAAAGTAAAAAAAAACGCAACAGCAAAGATTCCACATCAAGCAATGCTGGCAGTGGCGAAGGCGATGATAAGAAAAAGAAAGATGGCGGCGGAGGCAGCAAGAAAAGGGCTGGCGTGGGGAAGTCCATTGGCTGTGACATATTCAATGATGCCGCAATGGAGAATGCCTACTATGTCTGTCACAATGTGCAGGTGGGTCGGAAACGTATTTAAATGATGCCCACTTAACTAACCTTTATATATGTATGTAGGATGTGCTCAAGTCTCGTGGTTTTCCGTGGCCAGATGGGCAAAAGAAGAAGAAGAAGGGCAAGCGTTGAGAAACAATTAGAATTATACAAGACAACATAGATATGTGTGCAGTGGTATCTATTAAGAAGGTCTAGACAGAGAATATACAGAATCTGTTGTATAAGTTACATTTAAATTATTTTCATTGAGTAGTTTTTCTACAAATATTTATCAGCCAAATCAAGTCATCATCAATTTCTGACCAAATTCAATTACTCAAACTCAAACTCAACGCAATGCCAAACGTCAACAGTAAAACTTTCTAGAAAAAAACGTCGGAATCTCCAAAACACGAAACAAAATCAAAATTCGGCGTGTGAAAATTTCAAATAACACATACACACACAAATATAGAAAAAATCGACTCGTTTTGTAGAATTGCCCAAAATCTGTGCGAAAATTGCATCATTAAAATCACAGCGTTGTGAGCGCGCTCGATTTAGTTAGCCAGCAGCAGCAGTAGCAGCAACAGCGGCAGCGTTTAGACCAGTTAATCAAACATGGGTAAGACTCCGGCAATTGGCATCGATCTGGGCACAACCTACTCCTGCGTGGGTGTGTGGCAGAACAGTAAAGTGGAAATTATAGCCAACGATCAGGGCAATCGCACGACTCCATCGTATGTTGCCTTCAACGATACAGAGCGGCTAATTGGCGATGCGGCAAAGAATCAGGTGAGTCAGCGGTGTGCAGTTTATACTTGACATCAAATGTGGCATCTATGAATGACCAAATACGAGCAGACACCAAAATGGTAATAAACAGAATACTCATATGGATAGCTAACAAGTACGAATGCTATAGATGATTTTAAGCGAATAGGAGAGATCTGTAACCGCACCCAGCCCTTAATCGGAATAAACTGGGGTACGAGAATCGAACATAACACATTTGGTGTCTCGTTCTAGTAGCTTCCAGATAGACGAGGCTATTGAGGCTGATCAAGGACATGGGCTTATGCACTTCTTAGGCTTAAAAATCCTGCTTGTTTCATATATTTACTCTTGCACTCACCCTTTTTACACACTTTAAATGGGTACGGGTTATAAAAACTTATATGTAAGCTTCATATATACTTATGTACATATATGCATATATATACATGAGGTCTGCATGCATTTTATATTGAATTAGATCACCCTATTTTTAAATATTTATAAGTATGTTTGTGAATGTGCGCATTCATTGAAATCAACGATAAATTAAGGGAACCTCCCAACAGTTGGCCACTTAAAAATAGCATTATTGCTGACTAATTATATACCATAAAACGCCCATATTTTTCGACTGCAGGTTGCGATGAACGCCAAGAATACGGTATTTGATGCAAAACGTTTGATTGGACGCAAGTTCGATGACCAGAAGATACAGGAGGATCTAAAGCATTGGCCATTCAAGGTTATTAACGATGGAGGCAAGCCTAAAATTGAGGTCGAGTTCAAGGGAGAACGCAAGCGTTTTGCCCCCGAGGAGGTCAGCTCCATGGTGTTGACCAAGATGCGTGAAATTGCTGAGGTTTATTTGGGTGCCAAGGTGAAGGATGCGGTCATCACAGTGCCCGCTTACTTCAACGACTCGCAGCGGCAGGCGACCAAGGATGCAGGATCCATAGCTGGTCTGAATGTGCTGCGCATTATCAATGAGCCAACTGCGGCTGCTTTGGCCTATGGCCTGGACAAGAACCTGAAGGGGGAGCGCAATGTGTTGATTTTTGATTTGGGTGGCGGCACCTTCGATGTGTCCATTCTCACCATTGATGAGGGTTCGCTGTTCGAGGTCAAGGCCACCGCTGGCGACACCCATTTGGGTGGCGAGGACTTTGACAATCGTCTGGTCAACCACTTTGTGGAGGAGTTTAAGCGCAAGCACAAGAGCAACCTTAGCAGCAATGTGCGTGCTTTGCGCCGTCTGCGTACGGCTTGTGAGCGTGCCAAGCGCACACTTTCCTCCAGCACCGAGGCTTCACTGGAGATTGATGCACTTCATGAGGGCATTGACTTCTATTCAAAGATTTCGCGTGCACGCTTTGAGGAGCTGAACATGGACCTGTTTCGGTCAACGGTGCAGCCAGTGGAGCGTGCACTAAACGATGCCAAAATGGATAAGAAAGCCATCCACGATGTAGTCCTCGTGGGCGGCTCCACTCGTATACCGAAGATACAGCGTCTACTGCAGGACTTCTTTGGCGGCAAGCAGCTCAACTTGTCCATAAATCCCGATGAGGCTGTGGCCTATGGTGCTGCCGTTCAAGCAGCCATACTTACGGGCGTTGGCAGCTCGCAGATCCAGGATCTCCTGCTGGTGGACGTTGCCCCACTGTCGCTGGGCATTGAAACTGCCGGCGGTGTCATGACCAAACTTGTGGAGCGCAACGCCCGCATTCCCTGCAAACAGCAGCAAACGTTTACCACTTACAGCGACAACCAGAACGCAGTCACAATTCAAGTGTATGAGGGTGAACGAGCCATGACCAAGGACAATAATTTACTGGGTACCTTTAATCTGACTGGCATCCCGCCAGCGCCACGCGGTGTGCCTAAGATCGACGTGACATTCGATTTGAACGCCGATGGCATTTTGAATGTCGGGGCCAAAGACAATAGCACTGGCAAGTTGGAGAAGATCACCATTACCAACGACAAAGGACGACTCTCCAAGGCCGAGATCGATCGCATGCTGTCCGAGGCGGAGAAGTACAAGGACGAGGACGATCGTCAGCGTGAGCGTGTAGTGGCACGCAACTCATTGGAGGGCTACATCTATGGTTGCAAACAGGCCGTGGATGAGGCGCCAGCCGGCGCACTGGATGACGCCGATCGCACCAAAGTGCGGGATAAGTGCACCAAGGAGAGCGCCTGGTTGGACAAGAATACGCTGGCCGAAAAGGAAGAATACGAGCACCATCTGAAGGAGTGCCAGCGCGTCTGCAGTCCCATCATGTCCAAGCTGCATGGAGCAGGTCAGCCCCAAAAGGGTAAACAGACTGGCTGCAACAGCGGTCCCACCGTCGAGGAGGTTGACTAGAAGTCACTGCGTAGACAGTAAAACTATTGTGCTGTCGTATTATTGAATATGTATTTCGAATAAATGTATGTTAATTAACAATCGAGAATTCGTTATTTGAGCAGCCGGTCAGTGGCGGCGCCACTATCCCCACTCAGTCGTATTTTGATGGTCGCACAGAGTAAAGTTTTTGTGGAGCACTTCAGCTGGCGTAGTTGCAATGAGCTACTGCATCCGCACAGCTGTCAGAGGGCGGCGCTCCAGAATCTGTGGCGCTTTGCCTGGTCAAATGCCAAATATTATTTGCCCTTGGCCCTGTTCCACTTGATTAAGCACTCTCTCCGTGGCTTCAATGTGTTGCTGCTGCGGGAGGCACTATGGTACTACGCACAGTTAATCTTCGCCGGAATGGTGCATGGCTTTCTCATCGCAACATCCATGTGTGGTCTGCGGTATGCTATAAAAAAAGTGCCAAGACGTTCTCCATCTCTCATAACTCTCGTGCAGCAACCTGCTGGGAGCTTTTCGCCTGGACACGCTCGTGTTTTTACCGGCCGTGATAGGTGGGGCCCTTAGTACCTTGGTGCCGCCGCGTGTCAAGCATCTGCATCAGACGGGAGTCTTTCAATCTGTGAGTAAGCATGGACTGCTAGCCAATCAACCTAACTAATTCATTGGTTCGCACAGTTGATAGAAAGCCTGTTGATGCAACGCGGCAACTTTTTGACCAGATCTTTGGCTTCCTCGCTGATGTTACAAACGTTGTTGTTCATGGCCTGCAGCGGCATCATTATGCTGGGCAAGCAGCAACAATGGCACAATGGCTTTTGGTTCCTAGCGCCAGAGGTCCTGCCGCCAAAGGGTGTTCCTAATCCTGTTCGGTACGTTGTCCAGGGCATGCGTAAGTATTTGCTGATTGGACTAGCCTTGGACACTTTTAAGATAGTGATTAGCTGCGCGAAGAGTGGACATTGGCATTGGAAGCAGTGGCGCTTAGATTCGATGGCCTGGCTGGGCTGCTATGTGGGCATCTATCGGGTAATACACGACTATTCGTTTAATTGCCTGACATCACCATTTGGATTTCTTTAAGGCCACCCTTTGCTACCTGCTAAGTCAACCAAAGTCAAGTCAAACACTGCAACAATTCCTGCCCAGCTTTCTAGGCGGACTTAGTTTTGTGTGCTCTCCTAAGCTGACCATTTTGAGCTATGCACTGCTAGAGACATTCCGCACCCTTTGGAGCAGATACGGCAAATCCAGCCGGAAGCGCTTTGGTTTTAGTGACGTGCTCTATCCATTTGCTCTGGCGTACCTTATACACACCTATGTGTTACAGCCTAAGCGGGTTAGCTCCTTGGCGGCCATCATCATCGACAGCACAACGGCCAACTAGTAAGTCACCTCTAAGTGTCCACCTGAAGGCTCTACTGATAGCTTCTTTATTTTATAAAGTGCCAGCGATATAAGCAAACGTTTGCAACAGCTGGGCCCGGCAAGAAGTATGGTCTAATTACAATGTGGAATGGGCTTATACTATTATATGAAATCAGTGATGCTTTGAAATATAAGTCTGCTGTAAAATTGTGTGTAAATAAGTCGCGAGTTTCATTTTACAAAATTCTTAAAGAGTTGCTTGTGCAATAGAACGCTCAAAGACAACAAATGGTGAGAAATAAGGAATATCAGGTAGAGAAGCCTATATCATGGCTGTTACCAAGTAATCAGAAAGCATGTCACAGCAATGTATGGCTGTTCTCTATTTCCTTTCAAAATAGGATTGGTAAAATGTGAAAAGTACATTGAAAACATATTAGGGGTACTAACGAGTATATTCAAAGATTCAAGCTGATACCCAACTTTTCAAATATTGTAGTATTGTGTGATTGGAACAATCGAACGATTGAGGCGGGTTAAGAGATGATGATTTTTTTATATATAACAAGTGGTCAAAAATGAGCTTGTTTAAAAAACTTCACTTAACCAAAGTTTACATTATATTTTGTACAGGCTTAACAAATTTGTAACAAATCGAACCACTATAGCTTCTTTGTTTCATCAAAGGGTCAGACATGTATGTATATGTACAAAGTAAATACCCGCAACAGTTGCTTCCGTGCAAATATAATGTTGTAATTAGAAATTTAAATATTTCGAACCTACACACTGTTATATGAACTAAGTTATGCTTTGAAATATAAGTTTGCTTTGAAATTTGCATATTAACCTTTTGACTTGAAGCACCCGCGAGTTGGCTTGCGTAATGTGTCGAGTTTGGAATCCACACGGACAGTCTGATTGGAAACGTACCGCAAAATGGTTGCACTGAGCAAGATATTTAATTACCCCCTAAGCCGTGTACATTGTGGACATATACTGCATAGCTTGCCGCATCAGAGTTGCACTGAGGCCCTAATCTGGAACTTGTATCGCAATCATGTATCCAGTGCCAAATACTATTTGCCGGTGTTGTTGGTGTGTGCTGAGACAGTAGCTTTGCTCTTTAAAAGTCCTTGGCTTCACAGACGTATCCTTTGTTTCCCTACAGATTCCGTTCATTCTCAACTGGCGCAAGCAAACCAAAAGCCGTGCTTGGGCTATATGTAAAAACTATCTGCAAACAACGAGCTTTGCTTCGACCATAAATGCATTAACGTTCTATGTAATGTGCATCTGCAGACGCCTGAATGGCCGTTTCGTAAGGGTATATACTCCTTATATATCCTGCTACCTGGTTGCCCAAATCACCTGGTGGGCGCCTCCCAAGGTACTCCAGTACTATGTCACGGGCATTACGCAAGCGGTGAGTATGTTGCTCACTGTATAAGAATGATTCGACATATATCTGGTACCAAAGGCCATTGAAGGTATGCTGCGTCAGCTGGATGTGGGCCTGGTCCATTCGCGTGCCGCTCAAACGCTGGTATTCATGCTGTGCTCCTTGGTGGTGCTGAGGCAGCAGCAGGCGAAGCGTTATTCTGGCTTCTGGTTCATCAGGCCAGCCCTGATGCCACTGGATTACCAGAAGTGGTCGCTGGGGCAGCGTGCCAAACAGGGCTTACTTGAGTTGCGGACTTACCTGGGCATTGGCCTGGCTCTGGACTTGCTTAATGCCTTGCTGCGCAAAGAACTCAAGCAGCTGAAGCTGAAATCTACAAGCTTTTTGCTCAGCTATATGGGCATATACAAAGTAAGATCGGCAACAACAAAATATATACAGGCTTGTTCGGTTTACACTTCCGTAAAACATTGCCCAGTGAATTGAAAATCCTAGTATATCAAAGGCAATTCAATTCAATTTTCAAGGTCATGTCAACATTTAAAGGAAATTCATTTCCAGAGACTCTTGTGAAAGTGAAAGCCGCAACAGGCCTGATAGTAGTACATATAATGTAATATATTCATTTCAGGTGTTACAAGTAGTGCTGGTGGGCAGATTGGAGCTAAAGTCTACCAATTTACTGGCTGCTTTTCTGAGTGGCGGGGCTTTTACTTTGCTCAATCGTATTCCCTTAACCTTTATGACTCTGGCGATGGTCATTGCCAGCCAAGTATTGTGGCAACAGCTTTGTGCCCTGGAAGATCCCAGTAATAAGCTTTTGGCTATCCTGCGGCGCATACCCTGGGCTAAGCTGCTTATCCCAATCAATTTGGCATATTTGGTGGACAGCATCATTTTTCAGCCGCAAGTTGTTAATGGTTTGGCAAGGTCATTTATAAATGCCACATGCGATAAAAAGTGAGTGAACTAAGTGAACACATTCGTATGTACAAATCTAATACTCAGTGGATACAAAATATTTCAGCATTGGACGTATAAACCAATTTCTGGAGCTGCCTAGGGAAACTATACTGAGCACAGTTAAGGAATTACCAATCAAGCCGTTCATATTTTAAGCGATCGTAAAGCAATACAATTACTAATTATCATTATATGTTTATAAATATAAATATGTAGTCTATAATTATAAATATGTTGATTGCATGTATGCCAAAAAAATGTATTTCTTGCTTTATCAATTTAAGAAGTAGAAATGTAAGCCAAAAGGTATTCAGTATATGATAATATTGGTTGCTGATAATCTACTACACCCCCCGTATACATACATTAAGAAAATAACAATGATCCGGTTTATTGCTTTTATTTTTATTAGTGCAATTGAGATAGACGAGTACAATGTGCAGATATGTGCGATTTTGCCACTTTATTTTAATCACGCTATCACCAATTAAATATTAATTGCAGGCAGATTTAGAATCATTGGCCAACCAAATGTCAGAGGTGCAATCTCCGCCTGGATAGCGCATCTCATGCGGTAGGCTTGGCCCATATGGTTCCTTTCCAAAGTCAACCAAGAAATCCTCATTCAACGTCATGCCTCCATTAACCTCATCGATATCAATAAGGCAGACGTGTCCACCCTTAGACACCATATTTGGGAAAAACTAAAGCAAAAATAGTTAAGTGAATGCAGATTTTAATAGTCTTATAGAGCGTTTTTACCTGTTTATCCCAAGGTGAATAAAGTGAAGATGATACATATAAGCGTTTACCATCAAGAGAAAGCTGCATCATTTGTGGACCTGCTTCCAAACGACGCCCCTTGATGTAGCGAGGGGGTGGTCTTTCCTAATGGGGATAGAGCAATATAAATTATAGTATAGACATATTAATAGATTCAATTTCTATTCAACATACACTCAATTCCCTATCCTCCTTCACAACAACGTTGGGAAGATCACTGCATATGGCGCCTCCCAAAAACAGTTGAGCCACGAGCTTGGGCTCTTCTGGATTGGTAATATCATACTGCCGAACATCACCGTGGAACCAGCAGTTAACATAAAGGAATCTATCGTCTAATGAAATGATAATATCTGATATCATGCCACCCATCTCAGAGGCAGTGCCACTTCCAGTATCAACAAGCTTTGTCGGTATATCAATCACTTTCTTGACATCAAACTCGTCTGAGTCGGGTTTTTTCTTGAAGTAAAACACCTTCGCGTTGAGGCAACATCCAACATATCCATCGGGACGTTTCGGATCGTGCAAGAAACGAACCTCTAATGGCGTAAACCCATCGAGTCCAAGGTCAATGGTTTGATAGAGTTTTTGCGTAGACCATTTATAAAAGTTAAGTCTGCAGCCATACTGAGTTAAATCATTCATATCTTCGTCCTTCCAACCACTAAAAAGGTACACCGATATTTCAAATGCATTGCCTTGGATAAAACTATCTCATAAGTGTATGTATACAAACCGTCGAAACTTGTTGGGAGCTCCCCATTCAGTTGAAACCATAACATCATAGTAGGGCTGATACCAGAAATCATATCCACACAACGCCTTACGTTCACCCTTAGTCCACGTTCCGATGCAGTTAAAATCGGCATCAAACAAGATAAAATCACCCTTTGCATTTCCCTTAGCGTCGCCCATAACCGATATCATTATATTTCCATCGGCCAAGCAGTGAGTCGTGTGGGGCCCCGTTACATTATGGCTCTTTAAAACGTCTCCGTCTATAACCTTTACGATTTCGGGCTTTCGTTCATCCGTAGCCACGTCGAGTACATAAATGAAATCAGAATTCAACGCCGGCAATACCATTCTATTTCTCTTCGGCACGGTTTTTGCATCCTTATCGACGTAGTAGCAGCTGGAACAAGCATTCCAGCCGGAATGGTGCAATTCGTTGCCTTTGCGGTTCGTAAAGGTTCGGTGTATTATCTATAGGCATTAAATAGCGTTTAACAATGTTCTTGAGTGCCATTAGTTAGATCTATTTGATTACCTGACAGTATGTGGGACTAGCGGGATCCACATCGATTGTTGAAAGATAATCTCCATGCGGCTCATCCAAGTTTGGCTGAATTGTTACCGTATAAAGAAGTTTCTCTCGAGGTCCATTTTTCATGGCATCTAATGGTGTTGCGTAACCGGGGCCATGGCAACAAGCTAAGAAATATCTACTATCAGTAATGTTATTCTTCCTATACTATATAGGAATTAAGTCTTACCTTTTTCCGACATTTTTAAGTAGTCTTTGTAGTACGTTGTTTTTGATCGAAGAACAGCGGAGCACTGGTCCCCATACCAATGAGACTTGCCTTAATAGTATAATACATATGTACGTACATACATATATTTCTTATCGTCCGGTTTTGAGCGTTCATTATATTGATGAAGAGCATGCACGTATATGTAAGCTCTTACAATAGTTCTCTTTGTGTGCTCTTGTAGATTCTCAAAGACTTTCTTACGAGTATGCATATTTGGTTGTACACATATGTACATATGTATTTGAATGTATTTGTAATTCTGATCTGTCTTATCATACGCTTGTCCCACATTATTGCATCGAAAGAGAAAATTACTTGCTTAATTGTAAGCTCGCGTTAAAGCAACGTTGACATTTATGTTGGCATTCATATATGGGTGCCTATACATACATACTATGTATAAACGACAATTAAATTGATGATTGAACTATTTGTCAAATCGTGTGATAACACACTTTAATGAAACTAAAATCGTATTCGGTTTTTTCCATCACGTCATATTTTTCAAACACAAATATCTAGTCGAGAGCTCGCATGGCAATACGCTGTAAACATGTGTGTGAAGTACCGTAACGCCTAGTCGTGCATACTATAGTAGTTATAGTAGTTATGTACATACATAACAAGTTGGAGGAGCTATCTTCGAGGTGCCAAGGCTATCTACACGTGCAGATATCATTTTCATACACAAACTCATTCCATGCCCCTAAGATATAATAATGCGATTTTGATTACATTTAATTATCTTGTGTAAAACATGATAAAGCTTCAATTTGACCTTTCCTACGCCAGGTTTATGGTATAGTAATCCGATTC
This sequence comes from Hirtodrosophila histrioides, assembly GCA_037075165.1. Classification (NCBI taxonomy): domain Eukaryota; kingdom Metazoa; phylum Arthropoda; class Insecta; order Diptera; family Drosophilidae; genus Hirtodrosophila; species Hirtodrosophila histrioides. Next base: position 43,533 of record JBAMCL010000229.1, read on the forward strand.
AGATAGTTTCGTCATACTACCTGCATTTATTCCAAGTTTTTAAAGATAGCCTTAAATCAGAAGACTAGTTGCATTAAAACAGGCAAATATCTACTATATCGACTCTGTTTTAATCAGTCTATCTGTCATATACACTTGCCGCTAGTTTATTATACCCTGTTCGCCCGTTCTCTGGGTACAGAGTAAATAGCTGAGAGGAAGCGATTGCCAAGTATTCTCAAATTGTTTATTGACATTTAACACCCAAAGCTCTTAAAATACAAGTATGCTAATTGTTTGTTTTGCACAAAATCAAAAAGCGAGTCGCGAAAGTGGCAACCAGATGCTCAAAAGCTATAAGTTGCACTCTGTTGATAAGATGCCACAAGTTCGCAAATAAATAATAATGAGCCTAAGCTCTGTAAGATAACGAGAAACAAATTATTTTACATCATGAGCGATGAACATTTATTATGGGTAATTATGGATTAGCGTTAATTTTCTGTGTATATGTTGTTTTTTTCAGTTTAGTAAATTTTGGTGAGAAATACATACATATGCAAAATTGTAAATCAAAACAGTTCACTTAGATAATGACAAACAACATGCCCATTTAATCTTCAATGTATTCGAATGGCTCTGGTGGCTCAGGCTCCTTCTCATCGTCATTCATGGGACCAAAGGCGGCGACCGGCTCGACCAGTTCCTGTTCTTCGGCTTTGCCAGTGTGCTGGAATACTATGATGCCGCCGATTGTGACCTCTTTCATGGGTTCGTAGGACTGACCATCAATGACACTGAGCACCTTCAGCTGTTGGCGCAGAACGCGTGCCGGATTCTGCATAATTTCGAAATTGGGCTCGGGCTCCTTTTTATCTTTCTTGTCCTTTTCCTTGTCCGCAGTTGCGCTGGTGGTCGCCTCCTTATCCTTTTCATCATCTTTCTTTTTATCTTTTTCCTTCTCATCCTTCTTCTTGGGCTTAGGCTCCTCCGCCGGCTTTTCTTCTGTCTTGGTAGCCGTTTCCGGTTTCTCTTCATCTTTTTTGCTGCCCGCAGCGGCGCTCTCCTTGCTGTCTTCATCGACATCCATTTTCTCATCCTCCTTCTTGTTGTCGGCATTCTCGCGACGTTTCTGTCGGGCTGCAATCGATAGGACAGCCGTGGCCACCTTCTCGCGCTCCTCGCTCTTCTTCTCCTCCAGTGGCGCCGGATAGGCGTACAGCGAAGGCCGCGCCGCAGATCTGTACTCCATCTTGGGCATCTTAAGATCCGAGTTCAGACCAATTACACAGGTGGGCGTAAATGCCAACGAGAGTGTGTGCGCCAGTGGGAACCAGTACCAGTACTGGGTGAAGGCCAGCATACCGACGACAGCCTGCAGATTTGTGTGTCCAGTGCGCGACTGCAACGAGAGCGTCGCATTACGGCCGCCAGCATCAATGATGCCTGCAGGACAGACAGAAAATGTTAAGGTATGTAAGCTTATGTGATTAACAGGTAAAACCCACCTTGAGCCAAAATGGCGCCATACTTGGCCATAACATCCTCGTGCTTGTTGCTAATCACCTCGGCGTACAGCTGGCGGAAGAAAGTGCTCTTGGGGCAGCTCTGATCTGTGTGCTGTATGAGGATCATAGCCGATGCAATAAGCGCGCCCTGGCGCACAAAGTTCACAGGATCAAACTTCACCATTGGCTCCAGCAGGGCAATCGCCTCACGCAGTCCAGTGCCAGCGCATGCAATGCCTAGTGCCATGGCGGCACCATAACGCACGTGTGGATTGTAGGACTCGGCAAGGAGGCTGACCACTGATGGACACTGCTCTGGAGTGCGGAATAGAATAAAACCAATTGCGGTCACGGCAGCGCGACGCACATCGTCGTTCACATCGGAAACGGCAACGTGCAGCAGCTTGCGTATGGCTTTGTTGCTGCCAGTGCCGTTGTAGGCCATTGCCAGGGTGTACATGCCCGAGCGGCGCAAAACGGGATCCTTGTCGGTAGAAAGGCTTGTAACGAGCGGATCCGCCTCTTCCAGGCGTGAGAACATGGTTAGCGATATACCCACAGCCAGGCCACGCAGAATTTTCTCGTGCTGCGTTTCTTGAGCATACGAGACCATATCTTCAATAGCCTGTGCATTCTTGGAGCCTAACATTATCATGCCCATGGCAATGCCAGCCGCTTCGCCGGTGACAGCATCGTCCTGGTACAAATTGAACTTAAGCTGCTCATACAGATCCTGGCGATGAGTGCCCATACCGGCCAGACCCAAGCCCAGACAGCCGCCATGACGCACATTCTCGTTTTGTGCATCCTTCAACTGTTGCAGCAAATAGTCAATGATGTTGGCTCCATGGTTTGCATGAATCAGACCCAACGCATACAGTGCGCCACCCTCAGAGTAGCCAGAGCTGGGACCAGCCTCCTTGGGCAAATAGCTTTGCATTAGTGCCAGCGAGTCCTTCTCGTGCCCGCGATGTATGACACCCAATGAGGCGGTGGCCGTTAACTTGGCCCAATTCGTTGCACGCGCCAGCCAATCGAGGTTGTCTCGCAGGAACTGATCGGAGGTGGTACCGCTGTGCATGAATGCATTAGCGATGACAGTCGCCGTGTGACAAATGGATACGCGCACGGCCTCCTTGGTGCCGCGCAGTATCTGCAGATCGGCGTGATTGCTGCGAATAAGGAACTGCAACTGCAGATCTATGGATACTTCGCCGGATAGAATGGAAATAAGCTTTTCAATATTCTTCTGATGCAGCTTTTCCATATCGTTTAAGGAGTCAATGGTACGTTCGATCTTGGCATCGCCTGCAAAACAAACATACAAAGTGTGATATAAGCCAAAACAGTACTGCGAGTAAATCGATACCAAATGCAACGAACAAAAGAAAAGTGACAATAGTTTGGCAGAAACAGACAGACAGACGACCATGACTAGATCGAGTCGGTTATTGATGCTGATCAAGAATATATATACTTCTAACGTCTTTTTCAACGCGTTAATCATTTCATGACAAGATTATAATATAAGGAAGATATGTTTTTGCCTTTGGGAAATGTTTTTAAACTTTAAAGGCTTCTGCATGAAAATGCTTAAATGTATATTAACATATTAACATTACCGTCCTTGTCCTCGATGCTCTCATCGCTAAGTAATTTGGCCTTCTCATCATCAGATTTAGGCGCTGCATCGGTGCTGCCTGCTGTGGTGCCCTGGGGTTTGAACGTGTTGGGCAGAGCTGTTGGGATGGGGGCCGTGTCCTTGAGGGCCTGCAGCACATTACCAAGGAATTCTTGCGTCGCTGACTCATACAAATCGAAGGCAATCTGATAGGCCATCAGATTGTTGGCCTCGACGGAGGAACGGGTCAGTTTGTCCAGCATTTCGGCAACAGCAAGCGGATCCTCCAGAAAGATCAAACACTGGCACATGTTCACATAGTCGGGCACACCCAAGTCGCGATACAGGCCGACCAAGCAGCGCAGCACTTGGTTGCGGAAGCCACGGTTCTGTAGAAGCGACATGGTCACATTGTAGGCATAGGCCAGCATGCCGCGCACATCGTCGGACTTCATGATGGACACTTCGAAGATGTCCATGCGTCGGGTCTCTAGGGCAATGCCGAGCGCCTGACGGAACTGATTGTCGTCCAGACAACGCTGAATCATGCGATTTACAATTCCCTCCAGACGCTCGTCAACGGGTTTCGCCTCCTTGGGATTCTCAATGAACTCGACGCGTTGCGCAATATAAAAATCAATGCATTTGGCAATGATTGTCTCCGTGTACTCATTGCGCGCATTCACGTCAAAGAGATCGCCAGCGCCCAGCGCATATGTGAGCGCATCCTCGAAGGAGCCCAAATGATAGAATACCTTGGAGGCTACCATGCCAGCCAGTTTGTTTTCGGGAAAAGCTCTGTCCTCGTGCAGCATCTCGATTTTCTCAATGGACTCGGATATTTCCGGCCAGAACTCGTCCACAATGTTGTCCAGCTTCTTCAAAGCGAATACCTTGAGATCTGGCATCGGCTCATCGAGAAGGGATATTATCCCCGCGGCGGATGTGAGACTCATTTTCGTGGCTTGATTTTTCCGATAATAAATATGTTCTACGAAAATGTACGTCGAATATGATTAATTTGAACCCAAAAACTGTCTGTATATAATATAGACAAGCAATAAACTTTAGTACTAACCAGCGATTGCACCTTTTAATATTTCACAGATTTTTCTTTTATGCCGAAAAACGCTAAATCACCTATCGTTGTAGTGTTGCACAATGTTGTCTGTGTATGTCAGAGCAGTGCTGTTCAACGATCAATTTGCGTGATGTGGCAACTTTGTGCCAATGCCTTCTGAACACTATCGATATCAATCGGAAAGTTGCTCAATCATATCGAATGTAGTTCGACTGTTTGTTCTTTTTCTGTTTGAGTGGCAGGATTTCATTTTAGGGGTTCTAAGATTTTATTGTCTTAAGTATTTTTATTTATATTATATTATCAGTTCCAAGTGGAATCATTCTTTTGCTGATATTAATATAAAAAATAGTTCATTCAATATTTAAAAAATGTACAAAAGATTCGGGAATAGGATTCAGTTTCATAATAATCGCACCCAAGCGAAAGGATGTAACGATAACAAGTACAAACGAACTAAATAAACGACAATTCGAGATATAGTTCGTTCATTCAGTTCAGTGAGTCGCTCGATATAATTTATTTCGAACAATTCGATACAACTCTACATAGCATCGCGGCAACAAAAACGCGCGAATAAATAGTATAAGCAATCACAACACAAATTTTGTTGGTTGCGTGCACATAGTTAACGCCTCAAATATTTTTATAAAAAGAAGCAACATGATGTGTGAGGATCAGCTCATGTCTGTAGATCCAGCGACACCGCATAAAGGCGCCGGCAGCCTTAATTCCTCTGACTCCTCCACATCAATGGACACAAAGCCACTGACCAGTTGGGCTCAGGAGGTTCGCGCAGAATTGGGACAAAGCGACGAGGTAATAAACTGATATTTTGCTACGTTCTGTGCCACATAACTATATATATACATACATGTATATTCCAGGCTTCGTCGTCATTTAACAGCAGCGCCGGTAGCACTGCTGCACAAATAAAGCGTGAAATTGGCTTCGAGTTCTTGGATGGCACCAATGAAGAAAAGTTTGAGCGTCTGATAAAGGATGAGAAACTAAAAACGCCTTTCAAGCGTCGTCACTCCCAAACGCCGCCCACGCAAAGCAATGAGAACAGTCGTTCCAACAGTCCAAACAGCAGCTCATCCTCCGCTCCTGGTGATACCAACACAGGTCCGAAGCATCAGTTTAAGGGTCACAAAGACGAAAAGCGGGTCCGGCACAACAGCTATACTTCGTCGACTTCATCGTCATCCTCATATACCGAGGCAGATCCAGCCATACTATCGCGGCGTCAGAAGCAGATTGACTACGGCAAAAACACCGCAGCATATGAACGATACACTGATATGGTGCAAAGGAATGATCGTACACGCGAGCATCCTCGTACGCCAAACAAATTTGGCAAGTACAGCCGCCGAGCCTTTGACGGTCTGGTCAAAATCTGGCGCAAGCAGCTGCACTTCTACGATCCGCCGACTACGACAGCGTCCCGTACATGCGAAGCTGATTCTGATTCGGACTCGGATTAGAGGTCTCATAAGTGGGTTGGGTAGTTTCAGGGGGCTACAATTGAAACGGTACAAAGCTCGAGCAAAGTTAAAACAAAATCACTTATTTTTCTATTCATTACATTACATTAATATACTGCTCGTAGGCATAGTATGTTATGTTAACATAATATTTAACATTCAATAAAATGGCGTCGTTTTTGATCTTAAGAATTCTTCATTACTTTTTACCTGAAAACTGCAGGCAGGACATTCGTGCACGCAGTCCTTTGTATGCACATGTGTGGGTATTGATTGGCAATGACAAGGTCTTCTCAGTATACATATGTATCTTTGTAAGGATTGTTTACAATTTTGCGTATAGTTTATGTGCACAAATTACGCGAAAGATCCTTATCTTGAAACCATCAAAGCAATTCCCAAAAATTTACGAAATTAGCTATGAAATGCAAGAGATTTATGTAAATACCACGTAGCATACCCAAATAATGGAAAAAAGTGTTTTATAAATTTTTAGCACGTTCGCTTGGGGAAATTCTACGAACCTAAAAATGTAATTACACATTTTTACCCATTAGTTTTTTAATTAAATGAGCTTTGAAAATTTGTGGACTTAGACTTTACGCTGATAGATATTATAATAGTGTTTATTTATATATATGAATGTAGATTTGAAAAATTTAAAGAATTGACAAGCGCGCTTTGAGACCAAAACAGCTGATTTCTGACTGGCCCACGGCATGTGTCTATTGTGAATGATTGCCAGCTATTATTTATTTGGTTTATTTACTTCGTACGCAAATTTCTCGTATCGCGCTCATGTTTTTGAAACCATATAGACTAAAGAGTAGTGCGGCACTCAAAGGCTCTGAAGCCAAGAAGTTGCGTGCTAGGCTGGAGCTGGCTTTCCCGCACATTCCATCGGATAATCTGTTGCCGGCAAAGGCGAATGTGACGCAGCTGAAAATTCTCACACATGGCGGCATCCCGAGCATGGTTTACTGTGTGGACAAACAGCCGATGTTCTTTGAGCTGGATGGCGGCCAGCTAGTGCCAACACTGTACGCATTGTGGTCCACGCCCGACATACTGCCGTATTTAACCACGAACGAAGGTGTGCTACCAAAGCTTGCCAATGGGGCAGATCTGATGCTACCTGGTGTGGTGCCCCTGGGCGTCGGCTTGAGCATGTATGGCCATTTCAAAAAGGGGCAGCTAAGTAAGTTGTGGCAAATTAAATGATAGCCTACGTGCTTATTCTAGCTATTTTGTTGGTATTTCAGTTGCAGTCAATTTGACTAACAACAAGTCTGCCATTGGACTTGGCCAGCTGGCGCGTTCCAGCGATGAGCTGTATATGTGTGGTGGTCATGGGGTGGCTGTTAAAATGCTGCATTTGTTCGGCGACAAATTGTGGGCCCATGAGCCAAGCATGCTGCAGCAGATACCATTGCTTAAAACGAAAGCTTTGTCGACTGATGACTTTCCGGCATTGGGCGCTAAAGATTTGCAGCGCAAGACTCCGAAACTTCTGCAGTCCGACCAGACAGACGTGTCTGAACCTGCTTCGGTAGATGCAGGCACAAACGAGTTGGAGTCCAGCACAGCAGCGCTGGCGCTGGAAGAGAATATTGAGCCTGAAGCAACCACTGTCACAACGCCTTCGAACGAACCGACGCCGGAAACACAATTAAGAAATGCATTTTTGGCTGCGCTGAAGAATAACGGCAAGAAGTTGCCGCTGCCGCTGTTGACGAGCAACTTTTTCCGGCTGTATGTGGTGACCGAAGCAGCTGAGCAGATCGATTTAAAAAAGACGCGCTACAAGAAACTGTCCAACTTTCTGGCCGAGATGGTGGATCAGGGTTTTATAGTAGTACGTGAGGAGACAAAAGGCGTTGACAAGATCATCTCTGTCGATCTTGAGCATCCAGAGCTGGTCAATTTTATAACTGATGTTAAGGCAGGTGAGGCCAACGGCGCCGCCTCAGAAACACCGCTATTCCACTCTGAGCTTAAGGAGATGTACATAGTGACGGATGTAACAGCCGCGTTCTTTACAAAAATGAATTACAAACGGGGTGAGGGCATTCCCGCTGGACAGATTAAGAAGATTGTACGCGAGTATGTTAGCAAGCACAGCCTTGTTGACCCACAGACGAAGCTGGTGCGTCCGGATGAGGTATTGCTGGAGCTGTACGGCAACAGAGAGGGATCGCTGAGCGAAGTGACGTCAATTATAACCAGTAAAATGGAGCACTCCTATCAGATGTGCAGCGGTAAGGATACCAGTGGCAAGCCACAGATACAAATGTCTTTGGCGACACGATCGGGCAACAAAAAGGTGACCCTGGTGAGCAACATCGAAGCATATGGCATCATAATGGCCGAGTTGATCAAGCTGTGCAAGCAGGGTGCAGCCGCCAGCACCAGCATTGTGAAGCTGCCGCATCAGAAGCACGAGCAGCTGCAGGTTCAGGGCAATCAAATCCGATTCATATACACTTTGCTCACGGAGACCTACAAGGTGCCACCAAAGTGTATACTGGGTCTCGAATTGGCCAAGGATGGTAAGAAAAACAAGCGAAAATGATGAAATCACTAATATGCTAATGAAATGATTGGCCCAAGGGCAATAAAACGGAAGTTCCACTTTGTATTTGTGTGTGTGTTTGTGTTATAATAAATTATTTATTAACTGTAGGTGGATCAACCAATTAACGCTACGAGAACCACAATAACAAATGGGGGTAAATTAGCAATGATGCGGCTTCCAGCCGGTTGCAACGTTCGGAAGCGTTTGTGCCTCTATTGTGTGTCTGACTCTGGCTTTTGAGTTACATAGTTTATTTACTTGGCCTTGCCCTGGGCAGCGACAGCCTCGATGGCCTTCTTAACGGTCTCCTCGTCGCCAAGGAACTGCATCGATACAACTGGCTTGAAGTTCTCATCCAATTCGTAGACAAATGGTATGCCAGTGGGCAAGTTCAGTGCCATGATGGCATCCTCAGAGAGATCTACATGGAAATAGATATTAATAAGCGACAATTGTTTCATATTATGCGAGGGATGTGCTTACTATCTAAATGCTTGACAATGCCGCGCAGACTGTTGCCGTGAGCGGCAATCAGGATGCGCTTGCCCTCCTTCATCTGTGGAATGATGACATCGTTCCAGTATGGCAGTGTGCGCTCAATGGTCAGCTTGAGAGACTCGAACTGAGGGAACTCCTCTGGCTTGGGCCCATCGGCGTAGCGGGGATCCTTGACAATGTTGTCATAGTAAGCATGTCCGGGCTCCATTGGTGGTGGGGGTGTATCGAAACTGCGGCGCCAGATCTGGACCTGAGCCTCGCCGTACTTGGCAGCGGTTTCGGCCTTGTTCAAACCAGTCAGACCGCCGTAGTGACGCTCATTCAGACGCCAGGTCTTCTGGATGGGAATCTCCTTGTGCCCACTGGCCTGCAGAATGCTTGCCAAAGTGACCTGGGCGCGGGTTAGCACGGAAGTGTGTGCCACATCAAATTCCAGGCCAGCATCCTTAACAGCCTTGCCAGCGGCTTGAGCCTCCTCCTTGCCTGCCAATGAATATTGATTGAATTCTTCTATTCGATTATGCGTATTTATATTTACCCTTTTCGCTCAGGTTGGCGTCAAACCATCCGCAGAATTGATTCTTCTGATTCCACTCGGACTCGCCATGGCGTACCATTACAATCTTGTATTTACCACCCATATTTGATATTTGAAATAGCTTGCGAAAAATCCTGTTATACTTCCTGCGATGGCGCTTATAGCACTGTCGCTTTTCTTTGGGCTTACTTAAATATGACCTACAAGGGGGCCAATCAAGGTCGTAGTTGTCAAACGCGAATTGCAACGCTGTACGTAGGTCTGTTACGTGCGCGCAATTCTGTTACGTAAGTCTGTTACGAAGTGCGCAATTCTGTTACGCCTCTGTTACGTTGCCGCCAAACGTGACGTTAATACAACTCTGTTCTTGGGTCTGCTAACGCAACAGATGTAGAGGTAGCTAGGCTCAACTGTTAATTTTAGAAGAAGAAGAGGATAAACAAAGAATTGTTGATTGTAGCTGTTGTTTATTTATGTTCAGTAATATTTGTAATTGATACGTCTGCGCAGTATGACAGAAAAGGTAAACGCGCGTTGTAACTGGACCCAATCGGCTGGAAATGAGCTGTCCCAGCTTGTGCCGACACGCCTTTCTGAGGAAGATGTCTTTGTAAAGTAAGACAAAGGATTGCATTTTGCAATTGCATACACGCCCAAACTGGTTTAGATATGTATATATGCTTTGACTTGCTTTTGCTTAATAGACCCGACTTAGACGATGTTATCAACGAGGAACGCGCTGTGTTGTTCTCAAATACGGATTGCCCCACAATTCCCTGCGAGCTGCAGTTTCAAATATTGCCGCGTTTTAAAATTGCCGCCCTAACGCTCGTCTGCAGTGCTCCCAAAGTAGAACTTTTTGTGGGAGCCACACAGGAGTACCTGGAGACTATTTATGGGGTTGCAGTTGAAGATGATGATGGCAATAGTCCGATAAGACCTTATCGTTACGATGTGGAAATCGATCGTTCTGGCATAGCGGACATTAATCTGAAGTTGCTCACATCGGCCAATGAAATTTGCATTTATGGCGCAATATTGCATATAGCTCCAAACCCAAATGGCATCACCACACAGCTGCAACAACCATTTGATTTGCAAAAAATACAGGAGCTGCTTCATAAAGGGGGCTGCAGCGCCAGCCAACAGAAATCCGAGGACAATGAGCAGAAATTGCAAAAGTTTATGTCTCTTATGAAGGGCCTTTCTAGCCACTCGCAGGCTCAGATGGGAGCTGGTGGTGCTGATATTGATACAAAAAGCCTTCAACAGCACATCGACATCAAGTTCGAACAGTTGGAGCGCACGATTTCTAAAAGACTGGACGAATTTGAAGCACAACAAGCTAAAAAGTTGGACACAATAATTGCAATGCTCGAAAACAAAAACAAAACTCTCTAATCATACGTATCAGTCCTTCCATTTGTATCTATAGTTTTACTTATATGTATGCCTCAGCATTTGTAAATAAGTGAGTGCTCAATAATGTCGGTTAAAATTTTCAAATTTTTTGTAGTAAAATCAGATTTTATTATAAGCAATTAAATAACTTGCTTTATTCGCAATAATCAAGTTTCTTGTTGAACTTAGCTTCATATTTGGCACAAAACATATCATCAAAATGATCGACTATGTACTCCTGCTCATTTTGGTTATAAACCTGCGGAAACGTAAAACTTATTAGAATACAGCCTAACTTTAAGCTCTAGGCACTCACATTGTCAATTGTAACACAGGGCACACCCAAAAATGGCACCTTGGTCGTCTCCTCGCCATACTTCTTCAATATGTCATTCACGCTGCGCGATTTCTTGCAGTCCTTCACAACGGTCACATCTATGTTGTAGCGGGATCCGCACACGTCAAGCTTATTCTTGCGACTGCGCATCATGCAGGCAATCAGCTTTAGTGAGCTGCTGATATCATAGTGCTCCAGGATGCAGGCATGCCAGGCATTTAGCTCACACTCGTCCACGCCGTGCTGACAAGTGATATTGCCCGCTTCGTCTTTCTACAGGGCATGGTAATGTTCATCTGTCTACTCCCTGTATAAAGTCCTTACCTTGGCATTTCCATAAGGCACCAGGGTTAACTCCGTGAAAGGCAGACGATCTCTGCGCATCATCGAAGGATTCAACTCTTTTGTGACGAATTCCATGCAGTATGGACAGAGCGCCTCGTAGTAGAGTGTAATGGGCAGCTTATTGACTTCGTCGCCATGATGAAAATCAAGAGGATATAATTCACTTGCCCTGGCAGTGCTCTCCAGAATTCCGCAAATGAGTATCAGCAAACAAAAAACAAACGTCTTCATTGCCATAAAATCGTAAGTGTACTAATCCAGAGATGCAGCTCCGAACGTTAACTTGACACTGAGTTGAATAATCGAAATTAAGTCGAAATTTGTAATCTGGCTTTGTGTCGTTAAATGTACTTAGTGCCAGACACGCTCAGTGGTGTGCGATGTACAAAGTTGCAGGGGGTGGCTGAGTCATTCAATGAAAACAAAAGTTCTGATATCACTTCGAATGATATAAGCGGCCTGCACTTTATCATTCTTTTGCCCCTATATAAAATATATAAATTTAGTGTATACAATCATCATACAGTGATTGCAGACCCTCTGCAACAGCTGCCTACGACTCTGATTTATTTTAATCAGTCAACATTTCCTCATATCACACTAAACGATTATACAAAGCAACATGTGTGCTGGAAAGGGGTGTGTAGCCCCTTTCTGATATACCCTTTCCTTTAAAATCTATTATTGCTTTTACAAGTAGGCACATAATTTGCTATTGACAGTGAATTAGGATTTTATTCTAAACTTTCGAATCTAAATTAAAGGACTGAATATTTCGTAAGCAGTCGATGATAGAGAAAAGGTTGCTCTACGATGAGATCTCTCATACGTCAAGGTATAGTCAATATACCTTTACTATACACTAGAAGAAATTTAGTTAAGAGCATATTTGAAATTTTGCACAAAATTAATCTTATTAAACTTTTATATAAATATACTCGTATGTAGTAATGAAATAATAATTATATAATTAAATAAATACTTCAAAAGTGTTAGGTTTTTTAAGCTGGGGTTTTTGCTCAAATTTTCCCCAGTGTATATATGCACATAAGTATAAATACATATGTATGAATACATGTACAGTCTAGTATTACAGATGCTCTGTTCGAGGAAATGTAATAAATAAATAAATTACAGCTGTTGATAAGCGTCTCCCAAGTTTGTATGTGATTACAAAGCTACAAAAGAGCATTATAAACAGAACCTTTTTCAGCTTAAAAAATCTGCAGAGTTACAATGAGTCAGGTAACGATTGCAATTGAAATCAATGAAGGTGGAAAATTTAACCTGAATTCCTGCTGGTTCTAATGGTAAAGTTCATTTAAAACTGAAGTTTGTTTGATTTGATCAAAAATTAGAAAGAAGGAACAGCGGGATAGGGATATTTTTCATAATATGTCATGTTTTATTACTTATCATTAACACTATTACTTTATCACAAATATTTTAAGCATTTTTACATAGATAGTTACAATCATCGTCCTTACGTTGGTTTACTTACGGGTATGTATGTATATACACTGTTTGCCCTCTTTGAGGCCCATTAGATACATTTTTAGCATATGCCATGATTATATGTTTGTCACTACATGATTTCGTTCTCAAAATTTCAACTACACGTATTGAATATCTACAGCAGGGGACATTTAGCTTATACACTTTGAGGAAGCTTATGATTTTCTGACAGTTATTATAGAATTCAATACAACACTTGATTTCTTGGTTTTAAATCTTAATCTTAAAGTTTTATGCATGAATTACTTAATTACTTAATAATATTGTGTGTGATGTTCGTTAGAAATGCAAAATGTAGACCCCAAATGATATGATATACTTTATTCCACTTATTCCTTTAAGACCTTGCTTAGTAGTTAATTATATGCATTTCTGATATGCGAACATGCCTTGATAACAATTGCCATGCCTTTTTAAAAGGCAACATTAATTTATCAAATATGTAATCGAAAGTTCTTTTTGTTTTTTATATTTTCTTAAAACCCATTTTCTAGCAACTATTTAAGCTGACCGCCCAAAATGCCAAAGCCAATTAAATTTGCCCACATATTTCGTTGTATTCTCAAGTCAAAATTGCCCTAGACAAAATTGGTAAAACAGTCAAGTAACTGTTTAATTAATTTTATGCGTTTGTTATAGTCATGTTTATCAAATTGTCATGAACAGCTGCTAAATTAACAATCGAACTGGCCTTCAGTTAATAAAGCTGCTGAGAGCGGCAAATTTGGCTCTATGCTTGCCACATAAATCATTTTATTGGCTTATTAAAAACTTTTCCATTTATTGTCATCATTTTGCGCTATCGTGCGCACAAATCCGTGCCCAGTTTTCCAGCTTGCCAGCCAGTTTTTATTGTGTTTCATACCCATTCAATCGTTCGTGAGCTTATTATGGGGTCCACGGGGTGGTTATCGCATATTTTTCTAAACTTTTCTTTATTGCTCACTTGTTGGGTGCCAGTGCTGCTGCTGCTGCTGCTAATAGCAATGGCTACTGGTGAATGGAGAATGGCAAATGGAGAATGGCGACTGGCTGCTCACATCCCGACCAGGCCCATTAAATTCAAATCTGGCGGGCTGCTCTTGGTGTTCTTGGTGCGTGTTTAAAAGTTAAATAATGGCCAGAGCTGGGCACAGGCAATGGCGCAAGACGTGTCCAATATAACTTTTCCCTTGGGCTGGAGTGAAATCGAAATGGTTGACTTTGGCTTTGATCTTGGGCAGCGATTCAAATAGTTGCGGCTAAGTTTCGGTATAGGCTCGGTAAGACAGCAAAGGATATGTTTGGGATATGTGTTCGCCGACCAAAAATTGAACTGATTTAACAACACTTTTGGTTTTGCTTGGAAGTACATACACAGCAATTTAACAAGACGGTTTATAGTTAAGCCTTAGTTTCAGCATCAAGTATGGATATTTATGATATTGATATTCATTCAATGATTGTGTATAGGAACCAACTTTAACGACAGTTTCGAGTCATAGAAGATGTGTGAAGATGCTTTTACCTGCTGTGAAATTTCAATAACTCAAATGGGCATACTTGATGCTCAATGCAAGGCTTTATACAGCACGCTATATATGTTATAATATTATTATATTATATAGTTACGACTAGAAATACATTTACACTAACATGTACAAACAAACAGACACACATGCACACGAGTAAATACATACATTGACTAGGTTAAGATCTACTTTTAGGTCTAACAATAAGATTTAAATGTTTAGAGACGCCGCCATATAACTTTGCTAGTTACGAGTAGTTAGTAGTGCCTCTAATTATGCTCTATTTTCTAATTCACTTGCTACTTCTGCTTTGACTTTGACTATTACTTTTACTTTAACTTTTACTTCTGTTTTCTGTTTCTGTATCTGTTTCTGATGTGCGACAGTCTTTTGTTTTATGCCAGGAATTCGAGTGCCAGTCCACAGGCCAGGCTTAGACGCAGCTCTCTGGGCCGGGCAGCGTGTCGGTGATGATGTGGTTACGTCCTGCACTCGATTTGTGTGTAATGGTGGTGAGTTGTTGCTGCGAGGGCGACAGACTCGTGCCGGGCATGAACCCGCCGTGGCCCAGGCCCTTGGGCAGTGTCATATGCGTGGAGAGTGGCGCTGATGTGGCAGCCGCCTTGCTCAGATTATAGTCAATCAGGCTGCTGGTGGTCAGATAATCGGCTAGGGTCAGCGGATCGCGGCCACGGGGCACGCTGCTCGAGGGCTGCTGCTGTTGCTGTGCCACACTCATACTGTGCGGCAGCGTATGATGCATGTGTTGAACATAATGGCTGCCGCCGGCGCCGCCATTGCTGCTGGAGTTGGCTGCGCTGCCGGCAGAGCTGAGTGTGCTATTGCTACCGCCGCCGCCACCGCCCCCACCTCCAGCTCCCGGGTAGTTGCCCATGCTCAACCCCAACTGCTCGTAGCGACTGAGCGTGGGCATGGCATCGTAGAGCAGCGGTGCTGCCGCTGGCGGCTGATAACTTTTGGCGACGGTGTCACTCTCCAGTTTCAAGGTGCTGGACTGCGAGGGCGGGCTATTTAGGTGTGGCGCATTGACATCCTGCAATATGGCAAATGGGAAATGGGAAAAAGGAAAGTCTGGTTGCAACGCCTCTCACATGTGCATTCAACTCCATACTTACATAATCCGCAGTTTTATGATTCGCGGCGCCGCTGGGCGCGGCTGCATTGGTGCCGCCCATAAATAAACCACTCTGTCGATTTCCCAGTGGTGACGATGTGTCACTGCCAGTTGCGCTTTTTTGCGCGCTCAGTATATCCGGCTGCTTTTCAATGCCCTGCTTCAGCGTATAGGCCACAACCAGCCGCTGATGGCCCGCGCCAGTTTCCAGCGGGGCTGTAACCGTCACATCCATGCCTGCAAAAGTTTTGAGCGCTGTATTAGCCTGGCAACCGATTAAGGCTTTCATCCAGCCTTACTCACCCAAATGCTTGTCCTTATCATCGCACAAATTCCGGGCTCCCTGGCAGCGACGCCGACGCACGGCAATCACCACCACAAACAGCACGGCAATGCCCACGGTGAAGAGTGTGCCGGTGAGCAGCGCGGCCAGCGGCAGTATGGACAGCCCCATGCGTCCATCTGGAAGTGCCAAAGCCAAGGATTAATGGGTATTTGTGTTGCGTGACAGAAATTTGTATTCAAAATGGGAATGGATCTTGTATTAAACACATGTTACAATCGTGGATCGGAACGAGTACAAGTTATTATATTATTCACTGCTCAGAGAGTAATACTTCTTGTGTCTTGCTTCTAATATGAAACTTGTTTATTTTTAAGATTTTAATTTCCCATAAGACTTATCACCGACCCTATCCAACACCATATATCTAAAATTATTTCTTTCCTTAAACTAAGCAACACTTATCATTTAATCTAAGGACTCTAATTGAAATTAATTTTAAGTAACACCTTATAGTAATATCACCCTTCATTTGTAACATATATCCTTTATTATACATCATACATACATAAGACATACATACATCTCCTCATTTAATCTTAACACTTTAACTTAAATTAATTTTAAGTAAACTAAATATTCTTTATCATACCACCTAATTTTAAGTCATATGTACATAGCCGAAGGCCTAAGCAGCCAGTGCTATTTAATCCTAGATTATAAATAAATAAATAAAAATAAAAACAAAATTAAATAAAGATTTTTATTTAATAGAAATTAATAATTACTATATTTTGAGTTCTTCTTAGCTTAAACCTCAGAATTCATGAATCAAATTTTTTTGCTGAATTCATTTGGGGTGAAACAATCCAATAAGGGCTTTCTAACGAAAATAAGATTAAGTTTTGAAGTTAACGTGAAACCTAAAACCCTAAAATAAGTAAGGCTAGTAAATAATACATATATTACGAGCCTGTATGTGTGAATCGATTGTAAAAGCTGATTAAATCAGGTGAGTATTGACTTTTTAGTCGTAGTCGTAAGATTTTTGGCATTAAATTTGACCAAACGAAACACAAAAGAAAGTTTATAAAAAGCGTTTTATTATGATTTGAATCATTGCATTCAAATGAGCAATCATGTATGCATGAGCTCTTAGAATATGTGGGTTTATGGATTGTATAGTTAGTTTTAGCCAGGAATTAATTAAAAGCCGTTTTGATTATTGATATTTGGCGTTGGATTTGGGAGTTGTCGTAATTGAATATGCATTACAGGGCCATAAGTATTTCGTTTACGCTTACGCGGTGTTTAGTCAAAATGTGTTTAATATTCAACAAATCATGCGCGCCTGCGGATATGCAACACAGAATTTCAATAAGCAAACATGGCTAAATGGCAAAGCCAGAGTCACAGCCAGAGCCAGAGCCAGAGCCGAAGTCAAAGCCGTCCAACTGGCAGCTGGGCAGGCAGGGGCAGGGGAGGGAAGGCCAGAGGCTGAGCGGAAACGTGGGTAGTCGTAGACTGTTGCTAATTTATAAACCTGTGCCTGTCAGCCAGACGCCGTCGACAGCAGCGCCAAAGTTGCAAATCAATAAATATTTTTTGCTGCTCTACCAAAATGTTGACGAAACTGCGCCGCGAGCGAAATTGCTCATTTATGCATGGTTGCGCTTAGAAGCACACACCCACACACACACCCACACACCCACACACACACGCGCTCATACATACTTTGAAACACGCACACTCGTGCATGTGCATGTCCAAATTGTACATACATTGTAATTGTTGGCACATGACTTTTGGAAAATATATACGAGTATATCGTGTATTTGGCCACACAGCCATTAAATCGCGCCAATTGGCGGAAGTATAGAGTATAGTATAGAGCGAAATGGAATAAAGTATACAGAAGGTTTTCATTTTAATTAAATTTGAATATACGCATTCGAATTAAGGCGAACATGTAAATTAACCCATGTGAACTCAGTTTACTTAATAGATTGGCATCACCTTCCTCAAAGCTGGGCATCGACGCCAAATCCCCAATCCCCAATCGCATCAAGGAACCCGGGGCACAAGGACATAAAAGAATGCGAAAGTGAGCAGTCGCTTGCCAAATAAAATATATTATATTCAACACCAGGAAGACACTTGAAACTGATGCCAAGCGGCACACGAGTTGAGATACCGACACAAAAAAACCAAATAAAATGAAATAAAAAAAAAAGAGAAGAGAAGAAAGTAATTTAAATATAAGCACAGCGGCGTAATGAAATTTTCACACTTGTGCAAATATTTATCAATATAACAAGGACGAGGTGGGGTCCCAGGCTGGGGCTCTCTGGGGAACGGGCGTGGCAGACCATGCACATGCCCCAACTTAAGCAGATAAGCCAGGCAACCAAAGAGCCAGAGGCACAGAACCTGTGCAGCATTCCACTCTCCGCATGCCACACTACACACTCTACACTCTGCCCTTTCCACACTCCACACTCCACTCCACAGTCCAACCAGGCAACCACAGCACCACATCACAAACATTGCCCAGGCAGCGTCCTGCGTGCCGCTCATAAGCCAATTGTTTGTATGCGTTTCATTTGGTGAGTGCAAGGACGAAGCAATTCGTCTGCCTTGGCCTCCCCCGACAGCATCTTCTTATAAGCTTAATTCGATTTAATGCTCCCGTTTGTGATATAAATGATTCGATGAAACGATGAAAAAGTGGATTGGTTAAAATGTATTGGGATTACGAGGCGAAGCTCCACACATGTGAGTCTGGCTCTGGCTTTGGCTCCGACTCCGGCTCCGGCTCTGGCTCCGGCGCCCGCTCGGGCTTCACTGGGCGGGAATGCGTTTACGGTTACATTCACGTTTACACAAAGTAAGCATAAATAAAATGTTGTAGCCCTGTGCATGCGAATGTGGCTGGCAAGCCAAACAATGTATCTGTATCGCATGCTCGTAAGGCAACATCAGCTACCGTCTTTGCCTATCGCCTCAGCTGTTGTTCTCATCACGGCAGAGGCTGAAGCTGAGGCGGTCACATTTCATGCCAAGCCAACCAGCCAGAAGGCCGAGGAAGCACCACAAGCAACCAACCAAACGGCCAACCAACCAACCAGCCAGTCAGCCTGTCAGCCATCCTGCCAGCCAACCACTTCGATCTCCTGTACATATAGGATATAATTTTATTTTACTTTACTTTCAGCGCCGTTGTCTTTTGGGATATTTTATTCAGATAAGACATGTTTAATGTATATTTTTCTTGTCTTACAGTAATCGTTTATATTTTGTGTTTCAAGGCACTGAGCGGGTGTTGGGGGCGCGGTGTGTGGTGTGCGGGGCACAGGACTCAGTGTCTGTTTCGTTTCCGGAGCTGTCGTCTGATGCGTTGTTACCTTGACGCCACAGATGCGGCTATAGCAATAAGTACATGTGTGTGTAAGTGTATGTGTGTGAAACAGTCCTGGCATCCTCGATGTGGATAATGTAACTCCTGGGGAATCTCTGTGTGTCAGTTTAGCATAACAAGATATTTCTCTTCTCTTTGCGTGTTTTTTATTTTTCGGCTAAGGTAAAACATGAAATTGATTATATTTACATTAATGTGGTGGCGTCAAGCGCTTCCATTGTAAAATGTTGCAAAATTGTCTGCTCCCAGAACGCCCTGATGGCATCCAAATCTACCAGTTAAGTGTCGAATGAAATGCTTTCAAATTTGCCAAGGTGCAAATATTGACACTTGACGTATATTGCATTTTTATTTATAGCTCTCCTTTGTCCCACACATACTACAATACTATATTCTGACTATCCCTAGCTGCGGCAAACTTACTTATATATTCGTAACTATCTATCGTTCTCAAACATTTCGTCTTGCCTCTGCAAATTGGCCAGATGACCAACTGTGCTGTATGTAATGTGTATTATAGAGATGATTGAGTGGATTTGTTGTTCATATTGAATGGCCGAAGCTTACAAATATGTCATTGGCATTGCAGAGATAAACATTATTGGCTGGACCAAGTCCGCACTGGATTCCAACCTACTTAATAACATAATAACCTAATAAATCAATGTGCCGTGTCAACATAGGCTCCGATGATGGCCAGGTGCATAAATGGTTGATCTGATTAAGCGGCTTGTTTTGTTACAATTATTGTTCTCAATTTGTATTTATTAAGCCTAATTGATTGCATATGGGCGCTGCAACAAACTCTGCCTTTGCGAATTTCAATTGATGCGTGATTCGATTTACATTTATGTCCGGCATTCATATGATTATTAAACGATTTTCTATTTTAGTACGGCTTATGAAATGCATTATTCACAATACCTACAATGGCTTCTTCTGTTTGCATACACATTTCTATGGTGCGTTAGGGAGCAAAAGTAATATTGTTTTGTCAAACCCTGATTAATATGTCTTACGCAAAGTGCGTGTAAAACAAGTTATTCAAAGCGTTTTCATACTATTTTAAAGTTTTTGCCTCGTTTAATGCGGGGGAAACGAAAAAAAGTTTGAAAGCAAATTAACGTCAAAGTTGAATAACAAAGCATGAATAAGAATTCTTAGTGGCACTACTTGGCCTGACTTTGGTTAGGGACACGGAAGTTTGAGAAACTGTCGCCCCAACGTAAACAAAACTCGTTAAATAAAAGAACAATTGTACTTACAAAAAAACTAAAACGGTTAAGCAGACTATGCAAATACTTGAATGACTTTTTAAAGGTGAAATGGTGCTTAAAAAGCAATGAATGCTTTGTCCACCCCCTACCCCCTATCACCACCCCCACTCTAACACCAGCGGGACGACAACTTTCCGCCGTGTTGCATACTTTGAGGGACCGCCAACACTTGGCAAAAACAAACACACTCCAGGGACAATGCGAAATGCAAACTTTGTATGTGCGAGTAGCACTTGCTGTTATTTTTGTTATTGTTGTTGTTGCTGCTATTCCTGTTTTATATTTTTTATATAACTACAATTCATAAGTTGGCACACTCACCTGAGCGTTTGTCCGCCTCATTGATGGGCACATTCTCCAGGACAATCGGCTCGGAGCGTCCTTTCTGGTTGACACTGTAGACAACCAGGTGCAGCGCCGGATGTGCATCGGGATAGTAGTCCATGGGTGTAAGATCTGCGACAGAGCGAGAGAGAGAGAGTGAAAGAGATAGATGAAAGCAAAATTTCCATTAGCTGACCCGATCATTAATTTAAAACTTGCGCTGCAAACTCCATTAGGTAAACAGGCATTTAATTAACACGTCGCGGGCAGAAACTTTTACCACGCGCATAAAATGAAAAGTTTTTCTCTTATTTTTTTAATGCCAGCATCAAAAGTTTTTGTTTTGCGTCGATAGCAGCTCATTAAAATGGCAACTACTAGTAAAAGGGCAGGGCTAATACTACGAGTACACACAAAACAACATCAGCTAAGACCCAACCATCTCACATCTCTAAGGACAGCCCCCAAAACCAAAGCCAGAGTCGTTAACACGCCTGTCTAACTAATCGTGACTTTACGCTTGGTTGGACTTTGCAAATATCGCAGAATGCAAAGCCCGCAACCCCCCGTGGCCGCCCAAAATGTAGGCTCCAAGTCATCGATAGAGGTTACATAAAAAGTTGCCAGTGCAGGGATTGCAGGCGTTGCCAAGTTGCAACCGAAATGATACCCAAATGTGGCTCATTAACTTGCCTCGTTTTGCTTTTTTTGCCACTTGACACTTTGCATGGTTCAAATCAAATTGTAATATGATAATATTTCGGCTGGGCTTGCTTTCTGCTGCTGGCCGCGCAAATAATTCTTGTTTTTCAACAACTTAATTCAAATTTTTAGCACTTTCTGTTGCTTCTGCTGATGCTCTTGCCCCCTGGTAACCGTCGACGATTGCCAGCAGCCAAATTCCCCAGCCTCAGCCCCAATCTAATCCCCAGCTCCAGCCTCAGCCCCAAGCCCATTGCTTTTGCTTCCACCTCACAAACGCCATTGGCATAAAAGTTTTGCTGACTAGCTAAAATTCATTACAACAAACAGAGGCAGCAGCATGTGCCAGCTGGATGTAGTGTTGGGGGGACGGAGGACGGAGGTCGGGGGGCTGCGGCCCTGGCAGCCTCAACTAATTAATCTGCGTGGCACTGTGTATAGTTGTAACTGTTGTTGCTGGATGCCTGTGTAGTTGTTACTGTTGTTGCTGCCCCCTCCACCTCCACCTCCACCCCCCATTCCATACCCAACACGCCGCGCAATTTGGCTTGCTTAACTTTTTGCACAGTTTGTTACTTTGATTTGTTTTTGTTTTGCTGCTGTTGGCCGCATAAAAGTCGAGTCTTTAGTTTGCGGCTTTTTGCACAGTGCTGAAAATGCTGTAATACCAGCGCTTTGGCAAAACAATCTGTAAATCCAGCCGCATTTGTATCCAATATAATAATGAATAAGCTTAATGTAATAAACACAAGCCCGACACTGATTTTATGGCATATTTAATTGTTTGCATATATATTTGGAATTCATATTTGTAGCTTAATTTTGTGGTTAGCTTACCTGTCAGATCTATGCGGAACACAGGCACATCCACATAGGTGCTGCTCATGTTAAGTCTCAGCTTCTTGGTCTTGGAGTCGTAGGCCTCCAGGAAGAACTGTTGCTGCAGGCCGCCATCATAGCCCGGCATGCACTCCAGCTCCATTGTGGAGTATATAATGTTATCATAGTTGTCAAAATTGATAGTGCCACCAGAACCACCCCCGCCGCCACTGCCACTGCCACCGCCTGCAACCGAATTGCCATCATAGCCATTGGCACCGCCTCCGATGAGACTCTGTGTGACGACGCCATTGCTGAAGCTGTACTCCATGCGTGAGTAATCGAAATGAGGTTGCTGCCATTCAGCAGAGGGTGCCGTGGGCTGTGGCTCTGGCTGTGGTTGCAGCCTTGGATGTGGCAACATAGTTGTCTCTGCGGTAGACTGGGCCACGCTGGCCACAAAATCATCGTCGCTAACATTGTAGATGTCATCATCGGCATCAGCATCGGCATCAGTATCAGCATCATCATTCTCTAATGATTCCAAGTCCAGCTGATGCTCCAGAGATGAGATATCAACATGCTGTCGCTGTTGCTGCTCGCCTGTGTCATAGTCCGCCAACTCGCCAGGCTCATCTGCCAAGTATTCATCGTCCGTCTGCAGCTCGGCAACGTCTTCGTCCTCGTCAGCATCACCATCATCAGCATCGGCATCGGCATCGTCATCGCCATCGCCATCGCCCTCGCCATCATTGTCCTCATCATTGTCCTCGTTGTTGTTGACGTTGTTAGCGTTGAATTTGCTGCCAGCTCTTGCACGATCCGTGGACAAAGGCGGTGCACTGGATTTGCCAATGTTTAGCTTGACATTATCTTTGTTTGCAACGGCAGCAACTGCAGCATTGTTGCCACTAATTGATGCCGCCATTTGTTGTGCTGCTACCGCGGGCTTGTTGCTAATCTGTGGCGCATTTGGTGGCATCAGTCTGCTGCTGACATTGTCGTTGCCAATCGCCTCCATGGACTTGCGTGCCCGTATTGTGCCCAGCATACTGTCAATGTCGCCGCTGTTGCCGTTGCTGCTGCTGCTACTGCTGCTGCTGGCATCCGTCTCAGCATCCGCATCTATTCTGGCTGCGGACATTAATGTTGCTGCCGCAGTTGACTTGGTTGTTGCTGTTGTCCCCGCTGCCGCTGTTGCTGCTGCCGCTGTGATGTCATTTGCTGCCTGCCGCTTTCTTCGCCTTGATGCTGCAAAATGATGGATTATGTTGTGCTCGTTTACCTCGCTGCGTCTTTGTAGCAGCCACTGCTGCTGCTGCTGCTGCTGCTTCTGCTTCTGCTGCTGCTGCTGCTGTTGTTTCTGTTTCTGCATGTTTTTCTGTCGCTTATTAAAATACTTTGCTGGCAGTTTGCCGTTGTTGGTTTTGACATTCGAGCCAGCAACTATTTCAGCCTGCTCTATATGTGACAATGATAAATTTGATTTTGTTGCACGCTGCTGCTGCTGCAACTTTTTGTCGCTTGTTGTTGCCAGGAGTAGCTTGTCGTCTGCAGTCGCCATTGCCGTTGCCGTTGCCGTTGCCGTCGCATTCGCAGTCGGGCCATCTCGCCGCACACGCCGCTTTGTGTCCAGCTCCAAATGTGGCAACTTGGACTGCTTTGGCTGCTGCTGCTTGGCCAGCAATCCATCAGTTTTGTTATTGATGTAGGCCAGCGCGGATGTGGGTGTTGCCGCCTTGGCTTTTGACTGTTGTTGCTGCTGTTGTTGTTGCTGTTGATGCTGATGCTTGGCTTGGCGCTGTCTTTCGAGGGCTGCCAATGTCTGGGAGGGTGTAAATGATGTGCGCTTTTTCAAACGCTGCATTTGCTGTTGATTCAGGCGATATCTCTGCTCCGGTTGCTTATTATTAGATTTAACATGGCCAGCATTTATTTTGCTTCTCACATTTTTATTATTGTTGGCTATTTTATTGGCAGCTGATGCAGCCGCATTGTTCCGGCTGTTATTGTTACCATGGCGCTCACGTACGTATTCCATGTGCGGGTAATTCGCATCGTGCCTGCCGTATTGTGTTTGCAACATTTGATTGCCATGCATTGTCGTCTGATTCGATGAATTCAGCGAGGCGGAGGTCACCACATACGGACGCAGCGTACAATTGCGCAATGCGCCCGGCTTGGCTATAAAAAATAATCATAATGCCAATGAAATTTAATTTAAATTTACAAACTGAATTACGCACACCCGCCCCGCCTCTCCCAGCACACTTTCTACTATCAAACTCACCTGCTGGCACCACCTGGAACAGACAGGGCTCCGACTGTTTGCCAATCGCATTCCGACCCCAGCAGGCCAGGGTTCCATAGTCGCGTTCGCCCTTGGGCGTATAGATCAGTTCGCTAACCGTTTCCACTGCAAGAGGAGTCAATATAGATAGTTTGGCTTAGCATAATTCACATTGTTATTTAAGGGCACTTCTGCTGTACTTTGTATTTGCCAAGTTAAATGAAATAAGTTCTGCTCGCCCGAGCAGACCAGTCAGGCCAACTGAGACGCACAGATAATTCAATTTATGTGCATAATATTGATAAAAACTCTAGCTGCAGCCTAGGCCTGCTCTGGCTGCTCTGGCTGCTCTTACCTGCTCTTACCTGTTCGTTTCTAGGCCTGCTCAAGCGCAAACACATGCAAATGTTATCCACTTACCATAGCTCTCGAAATGTGTCTCATTTGCCTCCACAATGGTGCGCCTCACGTCGCTGCTGGTGGTCATTGTGGGGTCCTGTATGGTGGCATAGTGTCCAGACGGCACCTCGAAGTGCTCGCCGCTGCTCGAGAATGTCCACTCGAAGTCGATTTCGGGGGGGTCCGAGTTGACGCGGCAGGGTATGGGCACGGCCTCCTCCAGGGAGGCGCCAATGACGCCGACAACGCTGCTGCTGCAAACGGGCGCATCTGTGCGAGAAAGCATTGAGAATCGAGTTGAGACGGCCAGCAAAATGCAAAATAATGAGCAGCTGCAATTCTCTGACAGCTCAGCAATATATATAAAGTATATATTGTATTTATATTGCAAATATTGAGCTGACAGCTGAGAAGTGGACAGCGGCCCGGAAAATTGACAGCTTTGATTTTCAATTTAGCTGCAGCAGCTGGTGTGATAGTAGAATAGACAGGTGTGAGCCTGGCACAGGACTAGAAACTTGTACATTAAATTCAAATTCAAATTCAAATTCGACTTTGTTGCTGCTCGAGTAGTATAATGTAATATATCTTTCTTCTACTTCAACTCCTGTTTAACGTCACATCAGTAGAAAGTTCTTCACATTACTTTCGGCTTTAACTGACGCTTATGATTTATTCAAAATATTGTCATTGTGTTCATCCTCCCCCCGCCCACGCACACACATGGATAAAAGTTCGCAGGCAACTTGAGTTGTACTGCTTTCGGCCTGGGTGGTGTTACCAAATGTCGCTGTAAACAAACCCAACCACTCTAACCACGCAACCCAAGCAAGCCGTAAGCTTCTCAGAATAAGTACTTCTTGTGGTGACTTAAAAAAAAAATTATTTGAAAAGTTTAAGTGAATAACAGCAAAATGTTTCTTATATATTGTGTGTTGTAAAATATAACAAAAAGGTTTTATTGCAAGTAGAGAACTGCATTTTCTTGATCTGCTTAAATGCGAAAATGCGAAAATCGATTTCCATATTCATTACTTGGGTTTATGGTTTAAATATACTATATAATTTAAGTATGTTTTAAATACATCATCTTTGCTCTTAGCTATTAGCTAAAACGCCCACAGTGTGTACAAAATATTGAATCAGCTCCAAATGGACCAAGTTTACGACCAACAGTCTATCTGTATGTCTGTCCCTCCGTCCGTCTCTCTGTCTCTCTGTCTGTCTGTTTTCTGATGCCATAAAAAATGCTCATAAATTTATATGGCTGCGTCAATTTCACAATCGTAGAATGTCACTTTTAACATTTTCTGATTAATTTCAGCCAAGATACGAGCGCCAACTGCCATAAATTCATTTATCTCAATCATAGTCATGGCGAACAATATCGCCAGGACCCCATTTGCCCGCTACAATGTGCCCCACTTCCCCACTTCGCCACTTGGCTGGTAGTATGCAAATGTTAACGCCGCGTATACGTAATATCTGTGCAAATAGCTTGCTCGCCAGTCGGTGTATCCTTGGCACTGTGTTTGCTTTTAATTATCGCAATTATCGAAAAGGGTATACGCAATGCAATGCAAACAGGGGCCATCCATTTGCTGATGTCTTCGATTTAATTCATTTCACTTTGCAACGTGCTGATGCAGCAGTTTTTGTTTTGGTTTCGGTTTTTGTTTGCTTTTTGTTTGGTTTTTGTTTGGTTTTTGTTTGGATTTTATTTGCCTTTGGCTGCTAATTTGCGTTAATAACGTTGGGTTTGCACTCTCCACTCTCCACTCAACATTCTCCATTCTTATTTCACCACTCTCCAGCTCAATTCAATTCAATTTCATTCAATTCAATTCGACTCAATTCAAATCAGTCAACCGCAAAAATCAGGCATAATTAAATTTTTAGTTAAATAAACTAAATATTATGCATAAATGCGAGATAAATGTGCGCTCGTTCTCACAGCCAGAGCAATTAATGAAATTATCTGCATTTACTTGACTGTTAGTTGCAACGAACTGAAAAACATATTTGCATATAAAATGCCTTTTTTGCGACTGCATTAAATATGCACAATAAAAATTGAATTTTCCACTACAGCACACATATGTATGTAAGTATGTATATAGTACATTTACTATACATACATCGATGTGTAATAACCTGAACTATTCTCGTCCAGCTCATCGACAGAGCCCATAATTATAAATGGTTTTACAATGACTATGGGCTTCAATAATAAAAGCATATCATTCATTTTTATTATCCATCGGGCGGCCTTAGCAATGGAGCCCCACACCCCTCTGTGGGGCGTGGGGCAGGTCCTGCCAGCTGATACGTTAAGTTGTATGTCCGTCCAGGTCCGTCTGTGGACGCCATATGAATATGCATGCTTATTTATGTTCACATACGAGGACGAGGACGAGAACACAAACACAAACAAACACATTCAAGGCTAACGGTCTACGCATTCATTCTGTATTTAAGCATCATTAATTATTTAGAAAAACAGTCGGAAGTAAATGCTCTATAACGGTAATTGAGACATTTTCAATATGTGTGTATATACAAAGGCCTGAAAACATTTTATGCGCCCATTGTCAGGCCATGAATTTATATTGCGCTTTGTAATATGCTTTAATGGTGTGTGTGCTTAATTACATATCATAAATATACATATATGTATTTGCTAATGAGTGTGAACAGCAAATTGAAAACAGTTAATTATGATATGTATGAAGTTGCAGCAATTGGAATCCCACTCAACGATATGTTTGCCGGCTGTAAGGCTCTGAAAACAATTGCTTAATATATCAAATATTCAAATTAGGCAAGCCTACCCTGAAGAGTAGCTTCTAATTAGTATTCATTATAAATTTAATTGAAATCAGCTCAGTCCTCCTTGCAGACAATGCCCATACACATCTCTCTGTTGTAGCCAGTTGGAAATTATTGTTAGTAATTGCTATTCTGATATTTCACCATCCAATCTAGTTTCTTAACAAATTTGAAATTTGTTAACTTATCTCGGCAAATACTGAATTTTTTTATTTTCTCTAAATTGCTTGATAATTTAATCGATCTAAATTGGTATTCTCATTTAATCGCCACAGTTGCCAAATTAAATAGTTTCGCATTGCATTGAACAATTTAAATGCTTTTCAAGTGAATATTCGAATATTTTCTCTACATCATTTTGCTTATGAAAATTGAAAATGTTGAAGTTTTGCCATTTTGATGGAAAACATATAACACTATATAACAATTTATTGTGCGTTTCGCTTCAAATGTATTTTGTATCACTTGAAAATATACATAGATATTTTTGTTGTTATTTGTGTTGGTTGTTGGTTGTCGGTTTTCGGCTTTTGGTTATTGTTTTGTTGTTCGCGTTGTCAACGGGCGGAAATTTTTGTGATTTTGTGAAGTGAACTGCCGCAACGGTCCTCACAGCTTATCAAGTGGGTGGGTTACCACAGTGGGCGGTGGTGTGTACTAGGCCCGAGTGTGGTTGTCTATTTGTGCATAAATTTACGCATATGTATATTTAATGCTCCGCTCGACTGACACCAACTGTCAGCATAATTTTTGTGCAAATGCCCGTTTTTGCCTACATAATTTTCATTTTATTTAATAATTGAGTGTTTCAACGTTGCTGTTTTATAAATATATAATCGCTATCTACCAGGCCTGCTCCCATTTCCGAATACTTTTCATTGATATTTTGTCACTGTTTTTGAATGAAATGGAATCTATTTATCCTTCAAATGTTCTTATTCCCCAGCATCAAAGGCAAGAGTACTTTTTCAAAATTCAGAAAGGTTATTTATTTTGATACCAAATCTCATAATCTCTCTCGGAATCAGAAATGAGAAAAGACCTGTACCAATATTCGAACCATATACTTAAAAGTAAATGTTAATCTTTCAGAAATAAAAACACAAATGCACATACCTTAGGTGCAATAGTCTATAAATCGGTTGATTTATAATTCCGGCAAGTGTAAGAAACAAAATTCTTAGAAATTATCGTTTACTTAGGGTCCTTTCATACTATGTCATATTAACGTGCAATATTGCATGACGACAAAACATTTATTTTTCGAGTGCAAGTGAAATAGATTGAACGGAAAGTAATGCTTTCATGTGATATTTTGGTAGTTGCGCTGGAGCATCTCAGATAATATTACACTTAAATATTACATAGTGTGAACAGGCCTTAAGCATGTATGTTTTAAGCAAGAAGAAAACCCACTGGTAGAATTTACTAATAAGGAAACTTCTGATACATCAAAGACAATATTTTGTAATAAAACGATATCCAGCATCGATGTAGATCACAAGAATTTTACGATATTTTACATTCAATAATCGATATATGCTTATCGATATAACAGTATATTTTTGAAATAATTAGTTCTGGTCACTTACAGCGTATTCTGAGGTTCACAAGCGCACTCTGCGTCTCTCCGCGGTCATTGGCCGCCGAGCAGGCATAGTAGCCAGAGTGGACACGACCCACACGCTGCAGCACCAGCGAGCGAGTGGAGATGATGATGCCCCAGGAGACGTTCTGGGTGACGGGCAGGCCCTGCAAACGGTGGTTTACTTATGAGATTTGCTCCTCAACATTTGCATGCAGGAAACTTACATCGTGCGACCATGTAATGCGATGCTCCTTGGGATTTGCCTTAATGTGGCATTCGAAGTACACGTCGTCGCCCTCCTTGATGTCATCGGGCCGCAGGGTGGAGCCCAGTGATAAGGTGACCTGTGGCGGGTCTGCAAGTCGTGGTCAAACAAATTTATAAATATTGCATATTAATGGTTTATTTATACATAAATAAGTAATTAACGCAGTCTTTAATTGCATTTTTTAATAAGCATATTTTTGTGTCGCACGCTTTAAATTAAAATGGCTGTTGCCCAACCGTGCGTCTTTTTATATAGCACAGGCCGTGATATAAAATATAAAATCGAAAAATATTATTGCATAATAAAATGGGGAATTGTATGAGCCGCGGAGCGACAGCGTCCTTTGCTATTTGCCGAGGAGCGGCCGTAAAAGTTAACAGCGCGTCGGCTGAACCGCTTTATAAGCCCGGTTAACCCTGAACGGAGACCCTAACCAATGAGAATGACAAAAATTTTAAATTAAAATTGCCGTCGTTGTGCTGTGTGAGCCGAGAACACAAATACCGATGATGGATCACATAAAAAATTTAGTGCAATTTTATTTTTATAACATAATGATTATTTATCGAAGGCGGGATCCAGGTGTGTGTATAGCGAGGCTGCCAGTAAAACTGGTGGCATAATAAATGTTTGTAAGATACAACATATGTCCAGGTATTGAGTGCTTAAATCAAACTATCAAACAACTGAAAGTACTTGCAGATACGCTCTATCAAAATCCGAAGTGGTATGCAACATATATGCAACCATAAATATTAAATCTGAGTCGCAAGTTATGTATTTATCGATTTGTTTTTATTGGTGTTGCAGAGCTACCGTAAGGAAAAACTGTGAAGATCATTTGAGAAGTAATTATAAGATTTTTACGTTCAGATGATGCTGATATATTATATAGTCTTTATAGGATTGCTATTCGAACTTGGAACTATCTTAAAACAATCAAAATCACATCACAGTTTGATAAAACGCTTAAAACACTCAATAAATAAATAATATAAATAAATGCAAATGGAATTGGAAAATTGTTTGCATCAGTAAAATTTGTTGAATTCCATAATATGTTAATCCAATTTTAATTAAATTCATTCATAAACTATTTGATATTAAGATCGATACTGTGTGGTTGTCTGACTAGCGCAGTAACGTGTAAGTTTTAAATCAAGTAAAATTCAATTCAAATAATTCCCTTTATATTCTCTATTCCATCGAATTCTGTTCACTGGCGCGCAACTTGTTTCTTTCTTGACTCTTAAAGCTAACTCCCTGGAATTTATTATTTATGACTCGGTTTTTGCATATACATATAGACTCCCCACATGGCCGAGTTTAAAATTCAATAAATTTATGATTATCTGCGCTCGCAAATAAGGAGAAAGACAAATCCAAGGGACAAAACAACAAATTGGACAAACTAGCGGCCCAATCTAGAACTTTGGTAAGAAACAATTTGTAAGGTTTTTTTTTAAGGTTGCGACAACACTAAACACCGTGACCTTTGGCCTTTGCCTGAGGGCAGGGTCTGAGTGCTTGTTTTTCATTTTTGGTGAATTGTAGATATTAAATTGATAATCATATAAAGTAAAATTTATGGCACTCCGTTGCCGTTGGCAAATATATATGGCAGCAAATGTTGCTGTCTGGCTTTTTATGGCCTCGCTAAAAGTCGAGGATGCAAATATTGACATATGAGCAGAAACTGCGCAAATAACGATACATAATTTAGACTTATTTGAGCAGACAGCTTTGATTTGTGCAGCGCGAGTTGTATTTATGGAAATTAAAATGGGTGTTCCAGCTCCCAGCTAGTATCGACATAGTATGTGCCTAGTAGTATATAGCACAAAGTATATAGTACTATACGAGTTCGTTAAGTCCACTTACACATGACATTCAGCATGAGCGAATCCTCGATGGCTGAGTTTTGTAATCGAGGATTTGAGCCCTCGCACTTGAGCATTGTGCCATCATCTTCGGGCTGTGGGTAAAATGACAATGTGGATATGACGCGTCCATTGCCTTGGCTGGTTGACAGCTGTTGGAGAAGTCGGAGATGGAGTGAAATTGATTAGAAAAGTGCCCACTGGATGTTGTAGGTGGTAGGTGGCATGTGGTCAGTGGTCAGTGGTAAGTACAAGTGCAAGATATCAAAATGTCGTTGGAAAGTCATAAATATGGCACTTGCATGACACTTGGGGTTGGGATTAGTTGATGATTGAGTTCAAATAAGCTTACCATGCCGCGTTTGAAGGGTCGATTATTCTGTGTCCATCTGATTTCTGTATCCGGTACAGAGCCAGCCACAATGCAGGTTAGATTATACTGCGTGCTCGATGAGAATACCTTCAACTTATTGGTCAAATTGACTGATGTGGGCTTCACTGCAAGTACAGTTAATACGCCGTGTCTTAGTTACCACTCCTATCAATTACAGTTATCTCCATCAGCTCCACTCACATAACATTTCGATCCGAATGCTGCGCTCCACCGGTGCCACCAGCTTCGTGTTGGATGCCTGGCAGCGATAGGTGTTGTTGAGTGCCGCCCGTGTTATTTGTGGCACCTCCAGTCGGTTGACGGTTACATGACGGCCCATCGAGACGCCACTGCCCGCCTCCAGCGTCCTTGTGCCATTCAGCCAGGTGACAGTGGGCTCCGGTCGACCTATAGACAGTGAAATTTATTTAAATTGCAGACAACCAAAAGCCAAGTCGGCTAGCGAATGTGACAGCCAAAAATGAATGTTTAATGCAAATATGCACACAATTTTTATATTTGAATTGTTTGTTGGCAACAAACTTTCGCCTCATGCATTATTAACCTGCAGCTAGTTATTAAGCAGCGCCCCACTCGAAAATTTATGCCCGAAAAGAACTTTGCACATTCTAATGATAATGCGCATTTAGTAATGTGTACCCAGGGCTTTTTAAAAAGGCTTAGCCAGCTTAACTACCAAAGTTGTGGCCGACCAGATGAATGGTCTGACCCTATAAACTAGCGAAACTTTGGATACACACAAATCAAAATCCTGAATGTTAATTAAGCCAAAAAAAGGATAGTAGCAACTTTTGGACAAATATTGAAATTCAATAGAGCGTTGGTTGTGTGAAAGGAGAATATTTAAATATTTTCAATGTGCAAGAGAATCATCGAAGCGATGTAAGAATTGGATTTTCGACTAGCATTAAATTGAATAATATTTTAAATAATTTAATTTAATTTCTAATATTACACTTCAGTTTCTTAGCTTTAACTTTAGTTTACGGACTGCTTGAAAAGTGTATTCGTGTGCGGTGAATTGAAATTTGACCTGTCGACTCACGAATATTTAGTCAGGCATGTTCACTTTGCATGAATAAATAGAAATATAACAAAATTTAATTCAACCTTCAAGCGAAAACTTAAATGAACACGATCCATGGGAAGCGCACATTGGTTGAAAACCGAAGTATCAAGTTTTAGTTTGTAACTATATATATGTAATCTACCTATATACAATAATAATAATAATATTAATTAAATATTAATAAAAAGTATGGTTGTTTTCGTACCCAAGAAGATATCTGCTTACTTTGCTTTCTCTTTTAACCATAAGATTTAGTTATAATTCTCAATCGAAATTCCCCAACCGTCTGGTTTATTCGTGCCCCTCTAATGCTGGCTCCCCAAGTAAAAGCATTTTATCCTTACATATCAAATGCACAAAATATTTTTAATCCGTTTAAGTGCCCCATACGCTGGCTTGGAGCTGGCTTGGAGCTGGGGTAGGGAGGTGGGCGCTGCTGCTGCAGCTTTTACCATTAAGTGAGCCAAGTGAATGTGGCGGAAATGAGCAACAATAGCAACAAGCAGCTGAGACAGCGGTGAGGGCGGTACTGAGACGCAACCAAGTGGCTGATAGTGGAGTCTGGTGGACGCCAGTTTGGGAATTTAGTGCCCAAATGTTTGCTGATTGCAAAGGATACGCAGCGACGACATTGGCGACAATAAGCCACACACACATGACACAGGGATAATAGACAAATAACAGTTGCCTTGTGGCATTTACTCGCATGTGCGTCTTCCCCTCCGCCTGCCCCTGTTAGTGGCACATCCCTTCAGTAATGAAGACAGCGCGTTGCTAAGCCGTACTTAAGGTTGTCGACAATTGGTCGCTGCCAGCTGGACGCTGGCTCCAACTGGCTAAAACCAAATATGCATGGCTCTGGCCATGCCATAAAATTGCCGGGCCAGAATGGATGAGACCGGGTTTTAATGGCGCGCTTAGATTAGCTTTTTATTGCTGGTATTAATTGCTATTAGTCGAAGTTAATAAAGTTGATAAAGCAATTTGGCATTTGGCGTTTATTGTGCGCCCAGCCGGGCTATGATTAGTGCCAGCCATAAAAAAGCGTCAAGATTTGCATTCGCGTAACTCAGCCGCAGCCCGTAGCCCGCAGCCCGCATTCCTTCTTTCTTCCTTTCCCCAGTCCTCGTTTCTCTTGGCATCGGTGACATGTGGCGCCGAGAAGGCAATATTAGTTAATTTGGCTAAGCGCTCAGCGGGGCCGTTGTCAACGCCAACCTCGTCGGCGTCAGTTGCAGGAGCAAAAATGAAATATGCATTGCGGGCTGCCAGACGCCAGTTGCCAGTTGCTGGCAACAAAATGTTGCATACAAATCACAGCCGGAACGGGGCCCGTAGCTGCCGCAGCCACCTGCCAGGCAGTGTGTCGCCCAGCAGGTGTCAAAATAGCAAATGTCGTCGTCGTTCTTGGCTACCGACCGCTGTCAGCTCGCTCCCCTTCTCTCCGAGCTCCAGCTCCATCTCCATCTCCAACTGCAGCTACAGCACATGCGGCTAATCAGAGCAGCTGCCGCGTTTGACTACGTGACGCATTGACAAACGAAAACAAACCACAACGGCAGCAAATGCCACATCTAGAGTCACAGAGCAAAGTCGCAACCAAAGCGAAATCCTTTGCATGCGGAGTGCCGCACGTAGGCTTCACTCGCACAGGAGCTGCCATGGAACCGTGTTACAAGGATGTGCATAGAGCAAGCTCACTATTTGAGTGTTGCAAAGCAAGGATTTTCGAGGTGGCACAACATTGAATACTCGGCTAGTGGATCATTAAAGCTGAGCCGTTCTACGGGGCGTATGCGTAATACAACATAATTTAAGACCATTTAAACTAGAGCTGTGTGCGGGAGGTGTTCCGAAAGAGTCCTTGGGATATTCCGATTGGAATGCATATTGATAACATGCCCATAATCACACCCTGTTTCAATTTAGATGTATAAATTGTTGTTTAAATGGTAACTGTGTATTGTATTTTGTGGGGGTGTGAGGGAGGCAAACAAACACTTTACAAATTGAAGTTTCTATATTAAGCTTCCCATAAACCTTTTCATTCTTTTTCCAAAACGTCAGTATTAGTACTCTCTTTATATCGCCATCTTTGTTATCTCTCTCACTGAAAATAGACCTAGACGGTTTCATTTCAATACTTTTTTGGATGGTTATAAGTACATACACACCACGCTGGTTTAAAATAAAGACCATTTTTTAGAGTGCATATATGTGTAGTCAGAATGTGCAAACAATAGTCTTCATATCAAATTTGCTGACTAGCTATACAAATGTGGAACATATAGATTTGTACCAAATTAGGAGTGAGGATTGGTGATGTTTGAGAGATCATAACACTTCATGTGTTATAGACAAGTGTATCAAGGGTATATCAAATTTGCTTGCTCCAATATACTCTTTTTACAAAATTCTTGTGTGAAAATACATATATTTTAATAAATTCCACGAACTTATCTACAGATGTCAGACAAGCTGGGCCTTGCCCTTTGATATGTTCCAGCTAAGACCCAAGCGAGGATACACCCATTAAAGCTGCTTAGACAAACACGCTTGCAATTATTAAATCTAGCAGCAAAGTTGCCCAAGATGAACTAGCAACGGGGCAACCATGGTAATAGTCTGGCCAACCAAAATATTGTTGTCAGAAAGTTAATGATTTATAATGGTCGTGTCAGAGAAGTCGCAGTCGCAGTCGCCAGTGGCCGGGGCGGTCGCAGGACCAGCCAAGCGGGAAAGCACCAACTCCATCCCAAACCGCAGCCCCTCAAGCAGCTCAGCCAAGCGAGCAACTTGTACAAATTTTTCACACTTGCCAGCAAACAGTGTTAAAAGTTTGCTAAGGACGCTGGCGCTGGCGCTGATTGTGACGCTGACGCTGGCGCTGACGCAGGCGCTGCGTTTGCTTTTCACCTTGGGGACCTTTTTAAAGATTTACGATGCCGCATATGCCTACAGGTCATAGGTAACGGTGGCTGGCCCTGCGACATACTACAACATGCGACAAAAGGCAGACGCTGAAAATTGTTGCATTTTTCAAAGTAAAGTGGCAATGACAGCCGCAGCCTCAGCCGCAGCCGCTGCCGCTGCTGATGGCACAGTTGCTGCCACAGCCGCAGCAGACGTCTGGTCGGTTGCCTCGTTGACAATGTCACCGCAGACTCTGACATACATTTATTTTTATTATTTACGACGACTTAGGCTACCCTCCGACTGGTCCTGGGCTTGGGCCTGGGCCTGGGCCTGGGCCATCGGCCATGGGCAGCCTGTGCGCGCCTATCTGGGGCGCCTCATCTTAAATTCTTTAAATAGACTGGCGGCCAGGATGGGGCAAGTTGCGTGTGCCATTGCTTGTCATCCTTGCTTGATAGCCTTTTGTCTGAGTGCTACATTTAAGTAGCTGCCTGTGTGTGTGGTTGTGTATGTGTGTGTGTGTGTGTGTGTGTGTGTCGCGTCTGTGTCGTTTATCATGATTTACTTACCGCCACGCACTTCACATGTCAACACAATATTATCGCCCTCGAGCAATGGACCCACAGCGCCAGCGACATCACGGCCCGAGGCATCGTACACGAGTATCTGATGCGGAGGAACTGCAAAGAGTGGGGTGTGGGGAAGCACAAAAATGGAGTTGTCTTTAATGCCTCTATATTGCATTTGAGTTGCTTTCAGCTCTCACCAATAACCGTTAAATTAATTCTATGATTGCGCGTCGGCGAGTTCTGGAAGTCCACGCGGCAGCGGTAAACCTGTTGACAGAAACACCAAATGCATTAGTCCAAATAATATAGCATACTTAACAGCGCTGCTTGGTCACTTACGCCCTCATCATCCAGCTGTATATTCTCCACAGATAGCTTGGCTGGCTGCTGGCCGGTAACAAAGTACGCACGTGGCCCAAATGAGTTCGTATCTGACCAGTATAGGGCCTTCTCGAAGGGCCGCCCACGCACATCAAAGCTGCAAGTGCAAAGGAAAAATACTTTAATATTGTTGAGAATACGCAAATAGCTAAATATGTATGGGCGATAAGTTGTCTTCTGGTCTACACAATACCCCCAAGGCGTTGACTTCGCTCTCAAGGTCGTAAATTTTAATGCGTGCTGCTGTTTTCTGGGAATTGGTGCTGGGATTGGAACTGGGACTGGGACTGGGACTTGGAGTGGGACTTGGGGTGGGACTGAGACTGGAACAGAGGCTTGCCTTATGTTTGCCGCATAAAAAATTGAGCACCCTAATTTTAGCACATTTTTCAATTGAACGTTTTGTGGCTGCGGCATTTGGCGATGTGGTCGTCGTCAGGCTTCCCCCAATCTATATGTATAAATGCGCTAGGCTAATAAAAAATGTTATAAAATGCTTAAAAGTAGCTGCGACTTGGGTCCGAAATTTCACGCGTCTACCAAATGACCCTTTTCCTGCGCTAGCTGTGGAAAATGCCGAGCATAAATTTGCACGCAACTAATTTCTTCCGTTTCGCATTATTTTCGCAGCTCGGCCGACAACGTTTGCAATTTTGCGCATTAAAAAGCCTGACGTGCTATCTTTGGCGCTTTTATTGTATTTGTTAATGTCCGTCCAAGCGAAGGCAGCTATCCCCACACCCCAGCACAACCAACACCACCAGCACCACCAGCACCATCCCGCACCACAACACACACAATCCAAGCCGAACCCGGACTCGGCCAGACAGCGCCGAGTGCCGCAAATGACTTGGCAAAAGAAAAAGACAGGACCCTACAGACAGCGCAAGTTGTGTCCTTTTGTTGTTTCCGTTTTTGTTGTTGTTGTTGTTATTATTGTTATTGTTGTTTGTTGCTGTCCTCCCCCCTCTTTGTGCTTGCTGCGCTTGCGGTTAGTCGAGCGGTTTGTCATTGTGCCGGCTGCCTGCCAGCAGTATTGTTTGCGCCTTTAAGTGGTTTTTTATCATTTTGCCGCTGACACAATTTATATCCGGTGCTCATATTTCTTATGCTTATCACAAGACCTCTTTGCCTTCGCCCCCGGTCCCGGTCCCACGCTCCTGCCCCCTGTCCCCTGCCCCCTGCGAGTGCGTCATGTGTTGACCAGGCAGCCATTTCTAATTATTGTTGAAGTGCAGTAACCCATGCGGCGCATAAATTACGCTCTTAAAGCCGCGCTTAAGCCGCTTTCTGGCCCAGAGCACGTTCCCTAATTAGCCTAATTAAATATATGCGCGAATGTGTAAACAAAGGGCGCAGTTCAACGATTTACGCACTATGCAACCAAAAACTGAATCACATAAAACAATCTCGACTAGCAAGTTGCCCAAAAAGGATTCTATTGTTCTACAAATTTTCAGATATTTATTGTTAGCAAAAATACTCCAATTAATATTAATACTTTGTAAATTTGCTGCAGAATAGAAGAGAAAACACAAGATTTAAAAAACTTTATATGCGTATGCTCTGTATCCAAATTGTGGGAACCCAGCTCTTATGTTCTCTGAGATCAACAAGTCTTTTGATATATACAACAACTCGGCATGTTACCTAAATTTGCATACCTTTTATAGCAATTTCTACAGTCATAGGGTATTAAATACATATTTAAGGCCTGCATTTCGGGCCTCAGTCGGAGCTGGTTTTAATTTTGCGTATTCGCAAACAATAGAGTAACGCCGACTAGTCAACAAAGGAGGACAGCAACAGCGATAAAGCAAGGTGCGGATTGCTGGCTGAGGAAAGATCCTTTCCTTTCCTTTGCTATTGCTATTGCTATTCAGCCTGCTTGGTCCTGGGCTAGCCTGGACTGGCCTGGCATGGCGTGGCCTGCCGTGCCCGCTGTTGACGTTGTGTTTTCATCTTGTTGGCCTTAGGAAACAATAATGCCAAGTTTGCACAATGAGCAAAGCGAAAGGCGGACAAAAAAATGTGAACGCCAAAATGCTCGAGCAGTAAAAATTGTAAAGAAAATGGCTGCAAAGGAAAAAGCAAAATAGAAGTGGGCCAAGAGTTGGCAGGAAAACGAAGACAACATTGTGGCAGTTGCAGAAATGTTGACTGTCGTCGGTTGTGGCCAAGTGGACGTTGCGTCGCCTCGTCGTCCTCTCGTCCTCGCGTCCATTCGTCCTGTCGTCCAGCTTGAAGAGTTTGCCTAGGATAGCCCCGCTCAGACTGATGCTCATTCATTTCTTTTGTCTGTGGCTCTCTTTTTTCCAACAATTAGTTGAGTTTTATTTATTTTGCGTTAATTGGTAGCACTTTATCTTCTGCTTCAATGAATGAGCTGCGTTATTTAAACAAAACGAGCTCGCAAATCCCAAACAGACCTTGGACCAACACTGCTCCTGGCTTGGTAATTACGTTTCGGTTTTCGGGGCTACGCCCACAGGGCTCAGCTCGGTTTCTTCGTTGTCTAAACGCATATGTCCTGACCCTTGCCGCCCCTTAATCCAATGTAAGGCAGCCTTCTCATATTGCCGTTTAATGTTTCTGGCTTTTTATTTTGCAACGCTTACGAAATGCTATTCAAAAAATTGCAAAAGGGCTGCACAAGGGGCGCGACGAAGTAGAGCTCTACAAAAAAAGGACCAGAAACTTTTGGCTCCGTGTGTGAGTTGATGACGCTGACAATAACCATTGAATAATTTTATGACAATATGTGTCAGAGCGTGTCCCTGCCAGTCCGTATCCTTGCCCGCCTGCCTGACGGTATTTTTTGTGACAGTTTAAACACATGTCGCCGCCTTTAGCTGGCTGGTAAAGCGGTATATGACAGGGGGATGGAGAAGAAAAACTGTTGACTTCAATTATGCGGCGCCAGACAAAAGTCGGTAAACTATGGTGGCACCGTCAGCTGCGTGTGGTGCTGTTTTGTGGTGTAAAGTCTCTGCCATATTAGGCAGGTGGAAATTGGTAGGTATTATGTCTGTTGGCCCGCATCAACCTAGGCAAAAGAATAGCATATCACGCATACAGACAGACAGTAAGATAACCGGTGGGGCAGAGAGAGGGTGGAGCACTGTAACTGAAACGCCAAAAAGTATGCAATGAAACTCAACAAAACTCGCAACAAATTTTAAATTGGTTCGCTTGCAAAAACAAACAGAAAGCAGGCGAGAAATATGAATGGAAAAAGAGCTGTTCACGCCCTCATACACATACATACATATGCAAATGGTTTTACTGGCCCTTTGTTTTTTTGTTATCCTCTCTGTGTTATTTTCTTTTTTTCTTCTGTTTTTTATATTTTTTGGTGTTCTGTGTATTGGTATTATTATGGAGCCATGCTGTGTAATATCTGTAAATTTCTTTTGTTATTGCCAACAACAGTTTTTCCCGAATTTCTCCCGCTCTTCCCATTCCCCCCATTCTCACAGTGTTGACATTTGTTGGCATCATTCCACACATTGTTGCCGCTGGTGTTTTTGTTTTGTTTGCTTTTTGCTGGCTCTTCTTCTTTACTTTTACTATATAATTTGTAGCATATGAATACTTATATGAAAACGGGGGCAAACAAAAGAAAAAACCGAGCACACACACTCACTCACACCCACACACACACACACACACACACGCATATATATACACGTATAAAACGTAAACTTCGCCAGGGTGGCCAAGTTCAAATTTATGCAGTGTCGCCCAATAAATTCGGCAATAAATTCAAAATAAAAGTTTCATCTTTGTAGCTCGTCTGTTTGGCTTGC
The DNA here is from genome assembly GCA_037075165.1 of Hirtodrosophila histrioides. Taxonomy (NCBI): domain Eukaryota; kingdom Metazoa; phylum Arthropoda; class Insecta; order Diptera; family Drosophilidae; genus Hirtodrosophila; species Hirtodrosophila histrioides. The sequence goes on from JBAMCL010000229.1 coordinate 84,279, forward strand.
TTGTTCTTGTTCTTGTTGTTGTTGATTGTTGATTTTAGCCAAAGTTTTGGGACTGTCGTGTGATCTAAAGAAATGAATTTACACTGTAAGGTAGCAGGGTATTTCAATCAGCCCACAGTTCAGATTAAAGTTCAACTCAGCATCTTAATTAGAGACTGACCATTAAGGAATGGAATCTTTGGAATTTCGCCACATTTGCTGAGACCGCAGTGGCCATCAGAAAGTCTAGAAATCTACTCGTAATCATTTCTAGACCCAAATGGCAGTCCTCTGGCATTAATGAAACCCAAAGTTTAATGGCCAAAAATCGATTTGCATGCGCTCCTTCCATTTCCGTTCTTCACACACATGCAACGACTTAATTACACTTTTAAATAAACCATCTAACTGGAATTTGCGCAAAGTGCGGCACAGTTGCAATTGCAATTGCCGTTGGCTGTAAAGCCCCGAAAATGCACTCGAGTTAATTGCCATTGGCCCGACTTTTGGCCGCCTTACCAACAACGCTAGGCAGCTAGCCTGCGGCTGCGCTGTGGCTGCGGTTGCTCCAGCTCCTGCTGCTTGCTGGCTGCAGGATTTTATTGCCAGCCATTTTGAATGCCATTTTGTGGTTTATTACTTTTGTGGCCGACAGATTCTCAAGTAGAGCGCCAAGTGCATGGCGTATACACACGCGCGGCCCCAGAGTGCCGGAGTGAATGCACTTTCGATTGACGTCGCACCGCCGGAAAGTTGACTCTATTTATGGCCAGCACCACCGCTGACGATTATGGCAGTTAGCGTGGGCCGTTACACGGATTATGGCTCCTTTGACAGCCACAACAGCCGGCAGAGAGCCAATACGCAGTGCCAGTGCAGCAGATTTCATTATTTAAGCCCCATGTTGCCCCCCTCCTGGTTGCCTCGCAGCTTCTCAGTCTCTTAGCCTGGCAACCCAGCCGGCTTTAAAAATCAATTAACCTTGATTGCGGCCATAGTCGATGCTCGGCTCGTTCGCTTTTTATGGATGCCATCGGGATTGGCGGGCCAAGCCGGGCCAGGCCAGCGTTGTCATTGCCTTTGCCCTTGTTTATCATGAGGGCTTTGTGGTTGTTGTTGCTGTTGTTCTTGTTGTTATTGCTGGCATTGCCGTTGCCATTGATGACTTGCAATATTGAACATGACAGTTGGTAACTAAATGATTGTTACAGGTGGACCCCAGGCCCACAACTACTTTGGGTCCTTGCCAAATGGCAAATGTTAATTTGTATAATGCCTCTTAACCTCTTGTCTTGAATCGCATGAAATCCATAACAGTTATTGTATATATATATATAAATCCTATGAAAATCACATTTCAAGGGTCAAACTGGAAAAACAAATCCCAGCAAAGGTGCGGACCATAAAAAGGGACCGGATCGACTGCAAAAGAGAAAAAAATAAAAAGCATCAACGTTGCTAACCCTAAAAATCCTCAGCTCAGCCGCTGCAGACAACAAAGCAAATTTTAACATTATAATTTTTAATATTTTTGCCAGTCGGCCTTGGGGGTCGGAGTCGGGTTGCTTTTGTTGCTGCCAGGGTGTGAAGCTGTCAAATGCAGAGCGCCCTAGACAGGGCTCTAGGTAAGGCTGGGGCTTGGTTCCGGACTGCAAGCTGTGACATCCTTACAAAATGTGCCAAACGGAAAGCACACACATATGGCTCACAGGACACCCACATACAAAGGGCTGGCATACAGGCGCCCAGCTTTCAATTTCAGCGTATTTTTGGTCTTAGCCATGGGCTTGCGTTTCTTTTTAAACTTGAGTTGCCTTCGATTTCACGCAGCGCTGGCAATTTTTTGCCAAGCCCAAGTTGTGCCATATCTCAGCCTTCCCGCCTCCCCGCCACCCCGACTGCCCTACCCTCCATCTACCTTAGTGCCTGCTGTGGCTTAGCCTTGTTGTTGTCGCTGCTGTTACTGTTGCTTGTTTACTGTCTTTTATTTATTTGCTTGTCGCCTTTTTTCTCTCTTTTCCGAAGAAGGGAAATCGAATTCGAATCACTTTCGGATATTTTGGTTATAAAGTCGGAAATTTTTGCGACATTATTGTTTTCGACATTTTCCTAGTTTTTGGCAAACATTTCTGCCAGCACCCTGCCCCATTGTCTCCCCCTTCTGCACATTGTCTGTGCACCAGTGAAATTTATTGCTTCCAATTGAGTGCACGAAGCGGCAACAACAACCGAGAGGGGGAGCAGCGGAGCGAGGAGCAGCTGGAGCAGCAAAAGCTCGTGAACAGCTCGCGTTTGTCCTTGATATACACGTGCGTTCATATCCCAGTGTCCTGTCGATGGTCCCACATAGACACATTCACCCACAAGCTGCTGCTGTTGTTGTTGTTGTTCTTGTTGTTGTTGCTGCTGCTGCTGGGCGCTGGCAACATATTGAGAAGGAAGCACACATGTAAGCAAAATTGACAAGGCTAAAGGATATCGATGTCTGCTTATAATGTGCAACATATTAAACCTAAGCACACGCTCACAGCGCTCGCTCTATAAATAACAGCAGCAGCGTCCTCACAGGACACACCTCACATCGTCCCGACCCGACCCGACCCTCCTCGACCCGTCTCGATCCGCCTCTCACCCAAAATAATCAAAGTTGCCGCCAAAACAGTTTTCACTTTGGCTGCTATTATTTTGCTGCCCTGAGCCTGGCATGCTGCCGTTGATGTCCTTTGCTTTGGCCCTGCGGCTAATATATGAGACCATGTCGCCCCGTTTGGCCCGGCCGTGCTTTTGTTTTGGCCCACTCCTGCTCTGCTGTGCTCTGCTCTGCTCCAGGGGCTAGGCACATGAGTCCTGTAGAGTGGAGCGGAGTCAAGTTGAGTTGATATTGATGATGTTATTAAAATAATAAATTATTTGAAAATTATGAACTGGCCCCATTTCTCATGATGTGCCGAGCAGTTGCCGGCCTCTACACATAAATCAAAAGCTAGCCCGAACCTTAAGTGACTGCCACTTGGAGGCGGAACTTGCCTCAACATCACCTGACAGGAGACACACACACACATGCACACACACCTGACGGGTCAAACAGACTATAAAATTAGCAGCGAGTGTGTATAGCAATATTGTCAACTAACCGCACGGAATTAAATTAAAATTGTATTTGATTATTTTTGCGTTTAAAAGGCTGAGCAAACAGCAGCTGCACTCACCTGTAAAGTGGTTTGCCAGCACTCTCCCGAAACCAGAGTACCATGTACACACGATCTTCCTTTGCCTCCGGCTCAATGTCACACGGCAAGGATGCGGTGCGTCCCAGCACGGCCTCCACAGCCACAGTGGAAACTGCAAAGCACAGAAAGAAGGGAAAGAGATTCAATTATAAGAAACATATAGTATTTATATATACATATATACGGGCATACAAATGCAGTCAAGTGTAGCTTTAAATGTCAAAACACGACTATTGACGTAGCCATTAGCACAGTATTAAACTGTGTACTGTTGTTGTTGTTGTTGTTGTTGGTTGGTTGTTGGTGCTGCTGCTGCTGTTGGTGTTGCTGCTGTGTAGCTGCAATTACTTGACTCCTTCGTCGATTCCTTGAAACATCAACAAATGTCAACAAAATGCTGCCTTTTAACTGTCACGCCAACAACACGCAAGGCACTAACAGAAAGCAAAGCAAGCCAAACCGCACGACAGGCAACTCCTCACAGCTCACACCTAACTCCTCACACCCCAGAAGCCCTAGCTTCAATCTAAAAGCCCGCCGCACCCTGACCCGAACCGCAATCGTAGCCATCGTCATCATCGTAGTCGCATAATCACAACCAAGTACGTGAGTAGGAATATTAATGCTAAATTGACGACAACGACAACGACGGCGACAACTACGATGACGTCGACAACGACAACGACAACGACAATGAAATGATGATGGCAACGGCATTGCCGGCGATGAGAAGTCCGTCCGTCCGTGCAATCGTCCGTCCGCCGTCTAGCTGCGATTTCATGGCGGCCTCATCTTTTGCATTTAAACTGCCAATTGATGTCACTGGAAATAGATATAAGTGCGGCAGGGTAATGCGATACCGTGCAGCAAACTTAAAAGCCAATCCCAGCAAATAACAGTGGTTAAGGCACTGGATTCCAGCTGGCTGAGGTGATTGCTTGATGGCCAAATGGATGTTGCCTGCTGTGCCCGTGCCTCCAATTGCCTGTAGGATATTTGATATGCAGATTTAATTGCAGCACTTGCAGCAAATAAATACAAATTCGAACAGGAATTGCAAAAGGAATCGCAATTGAGGAAAAAGCTTAGAAACATATTTATCTCAGACAATATTATCAATACGAGATATTAAGTGTGCGAGTTGATTGATGTTCCCATTGTGACAGGCTGGCGAAAATAAAACACACGAATGCTCTATTATTAATTCATTTTCTATCTGTTGCACAAGCTTTTGAGCTAACTTATATTTTATGTTGTGCTATATTTATTCCAGTTATACATATGTCATGCACAATTGCTCATGACTTATGTATAGACTTGTACTACTTATGCTACTACACCATTGTTTCCACATTCTATCTGTTGGCAGCATATCGAATACTTTATGCTTTTCAACTGTTTTTATATACTTATATCAAAAATTGGCAAGACTTTTAATATGCTCAAAGATCAGAAACAAATTTTGTTTTTAAATGATTTGTAAATTCGCTTTGAGACTTCATAAGGCTCGGCCAATAAATGGAAAGGAGCCTGCCATACAATTTTCTCTGGCAAGGAGATTTCTTTTAAGTTTTTACTTAAATGGCAAAATACCTTTTAAGTAGATTGCAAAAATAGTGCCATCTGGCAGTGTTTTGGGTTTAAATATTACCGAAAATTGCCAAATATAAGCCCAGGCAAAGATTTATGTGACAGTCATCGCTAGTCAGCTCATCACCTGGCAGCTGTGGGAACCTACGGCTCGCACACACACACACACACACACACACACACACATATCAGGCAGCGGTGCTTAACAACACAAAGCTCATTAATACCCAAAAAGGGGGCTCCGCAATGATGTTACGCGTAATTTAATTTTGGGACACCCGCCAGCAACAAATTCCTCACGCATAATTTCAGTTTGCACTCGTCTTTGTGTGTGCGTGTGTATGTGTGTGTGCCTGAATCTAAACGCGTACGTGGGCGGCTCTGTCTGTGTGTGTGTGGAGACGATGCCAACATTTTTGACATTTATTTAATATGCGCACGTTTTATAGAAAAGCAATTCCCAGTCGTATAATTTATGGCACACTACAAAAATTTGCACATGAAAATGCCGACAGAACAGAGGCAAGCGCATTGCAGGCAGACAACATCTATATATGTTTATATATATATATATATGAGTAGATATATATATGCTGTCGCAAAACATTGTAGCAATTTTCGGTGCGTTTGTAATTCCCATGTAAGATGTCAAACTCGCAGCGAGTAGACCAAACAGCACACATTGCCAGTCTGTCTAAGTAGAGAGACTGACTCGCTTGATGGCAGCGGTCGTGGCAGCAGCAAATTGACATAATTTGTGACGTTGCCTCAACCTCAACCTCAGCCTCTGCCGTCGCCCCCACCACACAGGGACCCAGAGACTGCTCAGCAGCCGTGCTGTGCGCTGTGCGCGCAAGTGTAAGTGTGTAATGAGTGATTTGCCCGTGAGGCAGACAGCGGCGCCAATCGTTGGCTCAATCTCTTAGCCTGCCCTGGCGTGCCCCCTCAGACCACAGTATGTGCCAGGCGCCAAAACCAACTGCCTCTGCTTGGATTTTGGCTAAGTGGAGCGTGCTGCGGCTTAGTTGCCCCAGCTGCTACTGAGGTCAGTGGCATGGATTATGCTCCACGGCGGCAACAGTTGACAGACATGACAAATGTGGCCTAGTTTACTGCCTCTCTGTGTATGTAAATAACTATAAAATACACACAAGTTAAATTGTTCAGGCTCAATTGTTGCTTTGCTTATGCTTAAAGTGAATCCATAAACATCATAACATTTTGCGAATGACTTTAAAATACGTGTAGTAAAATTGACCAAGACTATAAAATAATCCCAAAATAGTACTCAAAAAGTTTTATTACTAACTAAATATCCACTTCAGTTGACGCATTCAACCCAATTGTGGTAAATATATGCCTCCGCCTTTCCCAACTCCGCGCTCTGTGTGCTGTGTGCCCTAAACATCATTATTTTACCTGATTTTTGCTCCTGTTGACAATGTTCCAAACCAAATATAATAAGCCAATATATGGCGGTGTTTATGCGGTTAAAATTGTACTGTACCGTCGTAAGCCTATTTATATATAGATTAGATTGACATCTTATTCTAACACAGTAAATGAGGCATATCCGATTCCATTAAGTGCATACTTAGGTGTATACGGGTACTATAAGGAAGATGAATTGGGTTTCTGCTGCGTAGAAAATTCGATTTTGAGTCAATGAAATTTGGTAAATTTTTGGAATTTTTGTTGGAAGTAGTACAAGTAAAATATACATTTATCAACTGAACTGTCAGTCAAAATTCAAATTTAAATTATTGTGTATTGAACCATTATTGCAGAAATATATCAAATAGCTTGTTAGAAACTCTTTCTTATCATAAAGTTAATTCTACGTTTTTTTAGATATTGCTTTCGTTATAGATTTTATTTCGTTGAGTTGCCATAGAAGAGATTTCTGTCTGCTGGGCTATATATTCTTTCCAGGGTTTTAACTGATATATGCGAGTACTGTGGAGTTGTTACAAGCTAGATTCTGTGGAGGATCATCTCGTTTTAGCACTTGATTTTTCATTTGCTGCTCTTTCCGTGCCCGTTTGCTGGCACATAAGTTTTCTATTACACAATGTCGTTTCAACTATTTTTAGAGAACAGAGTGTGAGGCAGATACAAATTTCATTTGTTCGCCTTGACGCTGCGCGTTGCCGTAACAGTTTTTTCATGAAAACTACCAACAGCTCGGCAACACATACTTAACACACACACACACACACACACACACACACAGTTACGCAAAAAGGGAGGGGAGCACAGTTGGGTTATGCACATAGTACTTATATTTATATAAGTCGTCTTTATATAAGCGAAAGAAGCTGTGAAACTTATGCAAATTGCATTTCAGTGTCTGCGCAAAAGCAAACTCGACTGAAAACACACACAGCAACAACAACAGCGGCGCCTAAAAGTATGCAATGCAAAAAGTGGTAGAAAATGCGCATAATGAAATCCAATGCTCCGGCTTCAGCTTCAGCATCAGCTTCTTAGCTTGGCTTGCTTGGCTGGCTCGGTTTGCTCGGATAGTTGCCACGCCGATGCTGCTGCTGCTGCTACTGCTGTTGCTGCTGCTTATACATCTTCCTTCTTTTGTTGCCGTTGAGCGCGCCAAAGTTGTTCTTCTTGTTTCACGCCACGGCCGCAAGTATGGCGTCGAGAGCGACAGCAGCGACGAGGACTATGCGTCCTCAGAGCATGGTAATTTTCGCATGGGCACAACAAAAGTTTTTGTGCGCGCGCGTGTGTGTGTGTGTGTGTGTGTGTGTGCGTGTGCTTAACTGTAGACACTTGTAAAAATAGTGTGCGACTATATGGCAGGCACTGTCGCCGACCCTGGCCAACGGCAAAGCAGGTCACGTGTGGCATAAACGAGGCAATGCGTCAGTTGTCGTTGTTGCTGTTGTTGGGTGTAAGAAATTCCTTAAATAAATACGTATGTACATCTGCTTCTAAAGTCTAACTATTTCCCTCTCTCTCTATATATGGCTTACCAGCTATCTCCCTCTGGCTCTGCATGGCTTTGTATAATTGAGATGAAAGGTAATGACTCGCATAGCATACTTTTGAGCGCCCAAATCGCGGGCCAACTGTGCGCCCAGACAATGCCATAGAACACACACACGCACACACACCTATGCCTTGTGTCTAGCTGTATGTGTAAGTACGAGTGTGTCTGTGTCTGTGTAAATGTGAATGGCAGCAACAAAGCAGTTAGCTTGTAGTAGTTGTTGCCTCTAAGTGGCACAAGGTAAAGTCGCCGCGCTGCCTCTGCCACAGGTCTGAGCATTTGACGCGCCTTCCAAATGTGAAGGTGTGTATGTGTGTGTATGCACTATTTGCACTAATTTAGTTGAAAACAAACAAAGTCCTTTGTTCAATTTTCGCCTTAAGATTGAAGTACACACATAACGAGGTGGAGAGAGAGAGAGAGAGAGAGAGGGGGGTGTGAAATGGAAGCATAAGAATAAAGAGTGGAGAAACTTAGCCGGCGGCTAAGCAGCTGCTGCTTGGCACAACAGCAGCTAAGAAAAAAGCAACAACAATGGCAACAGCAGCCGTTGGCAAGTGCTAACCCATTTTTAGCCTACTCACTCTTAGTAATTAGCCAAGAACATTTTCAGCTTATCAATTTTGCATAAGCTGCAATTAGAGGCAACGTCTTGCAGCACTTGTTTCAGTTGTTGCCCCCACCCACACAATACAACAACAATAACTACAATAACTACAATGACTACAATGTTGTAGTGGCAGGTATCTCACGTACGCCTAATTAGAGCCAACTGTCGATACTCTTGGCTGTTGTCAGCCCTGATGGCTGCCAAACAAAAATCAACAAATTGTAATTCGATTGCGGCACAATAAATAATATGCCAGGCCAAAGCAACTGACGTCTGTCATGCCAGCCAGCAAAGCCAAGGCGATAAAACGCAGAGTAAACAGTAAACAAATACATCAATAAAATAATCGTACAAAGACGAGTACGAGTACATAAATAAACGAATAAAAATGCAAAAGTAGTCGTAACTGGCAAGCCAAAATAAACATGCTCGTTGCTTATAAAGTGTACATATTATGACTGACCTTCAAATGGTCTCTAACAAATGCCTTTAGGCCGACGAGGGTGGCGCGGGCTACAGTTATTGATTTGTCTTACTGGCAAATCAATCGATTCTTAAATGGCCCAAGTAAGTAGCTGTATTAAAGCCAAGTTATTTATGGCATGCACTTAAATGCTTAACCGCAAAGCCATCGAGAGTGAGAAAAATGGCATCTCCAGTGACACTGGCCTGCCGGGTTCCGGTTCCGGTCAGAGGCTGACATTTGAGCTGCAACTTGCGACTCTTGTTCGGTGCTCCAATGCACAAACACAATGCACCTCCTCTCCGAGATCTGTGTGTAGTTTGATGCCTGTCTTGCACCTTTGCCCAGAAATTACATCAATTACAGCGACTTGTCTTCAACTAAGCTGACCGAAAAAGTAAGAATAACGAGCCGGGCCAACGAGAGCTTGCGGCTGCCTAACAATACACGTTCACACACGTTTTTGTCTGTGGGTTCGACCAGGTGGGTGTGCCCATCCACATTTTGAGAACATTTGACCTGAAGTGCATTGGTCATCACGTGTGGCCATGAGTCTGCATTTGAGTGCACTTTGGTCAGCAATTATTTTACGTTGAGGTCACATTAGAGAGCTTGGCGCCAGTGTGGCTAACTCAGTTGCCAAAGCCAAGGCAAGAGCGTGCGAGGGCTGCACAAAACTTTAAGCTCTTTTCTTCAGAATGTAGAATTAGGAGGTAGAATTATATTTGCAGGCTTCTTTTAATAACAATTGGTGTCAGGTAGAGGGATTTTCATCGGAAAACTTCGGGGAAAGTATTTCAGCTATTTAGATGAAATTTGGTATGCAGCCACTCGCTGAGGTTGATGGTCATATTTTAAACCAAACTCGTAATCCACATAAAGGGAGCTTATGAAATTTTGAAAATTGTAAAGCATAATTTTTTTTAAACATAACAATTTATTAACTGATTAATGGGATTATTCATGCTCTAAAGTAAAAGCTTAAAAAAATCAATACTATTAATAAATCCATAAGGGATTGATAGCTAAAATTTAAAAAGAAGTAAAGTGAATAAGCTTGGCTTAAACCAATTCCAGGATGCCTTGTGACAGTTTCAAGCAAATGAATAATGGTTAAAGATTATTGCTTGTGGTGAGTATTAACTTATCATTGATATATGAAAAACAGTGAGTTTTTTTTAATGGTTACTGGGGCATTGCTTGAACAGCCCTCCCAATAACTGAACAACTCACACGGCAGCAGAGCCAGTGAAGGCATAAAGTGTGAGAGCTTGACCTGCACGGCCATGCTACCTAATGGTAGTTTCGAACACATGGGATCGAATGGCAAAGAGTTTGGAGTCAGACACAGAGACCGTTAGTCCGCAGTCCCTAGTCCGCAGTCCGCAGTCCGCACAGTCCGATGCCCGTGGCATATTGAAGTGCAGTTCGACGCAAGCATTTTGCAGCCGCATTGTCATGTCAACCGATAAATTCACACATATGTGCGCGCATACCAGCAAACAATTGACACCTACGGCATCCTTTTTTTGGTCACGTCCAAATTGCAAGTTGAAGTTCGCACTGCGCGCTGTTCCTGCTGCCGTCTGCAGCTGCTCGACTACAGACGCCAATGTGCAGTGAACTGTTGGCAGGCAGGGTGCAGGCAGGAGGCAGGCCGGGGCAGCCAGGGGGCAGTCTCGCATGCGCTGCGTTTCCGCTGCTCAATTCACGGGCTGAGCGTCTATCAACTCAAGGGTATCCATATGTATGCCATTGAGAGCCTGCCCCGGGGGCAATGCAACTGTGCGGTGTTCTTTTATTTCTCTAATATATATACATATATCTATACTATATGTACTTATATTATGAGTAATGACTATAATGCAAATTGACAGCTTAACTCGGTCAGTTAGCTGCTTAATTTTGTGATTATATGTATAAATTGCAGCATTTGTTTAAGCTTTTTACCTGGCCAATTAAAATTGTGTCATTTAATTATTGCATTTTTTGCTCGCTGGACAGTAAAAAACAGCACGCTCAGCGGGATTTAATTTTTCATTAAATAATTGATTCGACAGTTGTGCAGCAGTCTTAATTTTTTAGCCACCACCGCTGTCGTGTTGTTAACCGGATTACAATGTGTGGAACACGCTCATGACCGCAGGCATATAAAAAACTATTGCATACTTATGTGCGCTTCAAAGTTTCGGCTCCAAAAATGTCTATGTGCAAACATTTTGGCAAAGATTTTGGCAAAGCTCAGCGATTTGTAGACAGTTAGACAAGGCCAAAGTTTTCAACCAGTTGGTGTGTGTGTGTGAGTGTGTGAGTGTGTGCGGTTGCTCTGGAATTTGCAATTATTGCCGCTTAGTACAAAATTCTTTGCATGTTTGCGCGCCCGCCACGAAAGTAGCAACTTGGCAAAACTACTGTCAAGAGTTTTTAGATCAACACACACGCATACACGCACACACACAGAGAGTGAGAGAAACACACACACTCCCTTATATGCCTGGCAATGAATGACAAAAATGAATTTTAATAAAGTTGCGCAAATATTTGCATATTGCATGGACGCTAAAAACTTTCATTGACAAAGTTTTCAAATGGAAGACAATAAACCAATTCAGTTTTATGCATTGCGATGTGCTGGAATTTCGATTTCAATATGGGCCAACTTTTGATGCGGGTCACACGCAAATTAGCTTTGACTTTTTGCTAAGTTTAGAAGCTAATATTATGTATACGCCACGTTTGGCAAACATTGACTCTGCGTCTTTGGCGCCGCCACCCCCCACCTTCTTCCACGTAACGCTTTAAACTTTCTTAGCCAAATCAATTTGGCAGCCCACGTAGCCTGTCGTAATAACTTTAAACTGTTTTAAAACACAGCGCGAAAAATTTCATTACCACCTTTGCTTTTAGGGCAGGGCAACCTTTTTGATTATTTTGCGCCGCTTTCAAAGTAAATATTTGACAAGAAACAACAACGGCAGCAACAGCAACAGCAACAACAACAGCAACAACAAGCAACTTCGTCGTCTTAGCCGTCGCCATTGCGCTGAAGCACTTAAAACCTAATTAAATTTGCATTACAATTTTTTCTGTTGCCTGTTGTTGTTGTCTTTTGTTGCTGTTGTAACTGTTGTTATTGCCTCTAATTTTGTTTTGAAAAAACAGCCACGAGCGTGCGCTAAAGGCATTACTTTGAAGAAGGACAGACCCGGCTTTGGACTGAACTGGTTGACAATCATGCTGCCTGGTCAGCTGGCACAGAGTGGTGGAAAGGAAAGCGAGAGGAAAGCCGAACAAGGCTGAATCTGTGGGACAGTGCGTACTTCTCAGGAATCCTGCATAGTATAAATTATAAATTTATTGCCACAGAAATTGTTGCTTTGATGTTCATGTGAAGGGCCAAGAGACCGTGAGTGTTGTAAGTAAAAGTTATAAGTCCATGAATATACTAGCTATCAGATGGTTATTTTTACTAACTTGTACTTAGGTATCTAATTTATTAAACTGTCTTAATATGAGATCCTCCTCAAAGCAGTGTTTCATTATATGGTCGTCAAAAGAGAGCAGCTCTAGACAAATTTTACGTTCATTTACGCTTTGGATTTGTTTCTGATAATGAATTATTTACAAAGTCACAAAATGAGTTATAAAGAAATCTCACATTAAAAATTACACTACAACAAGAATGAGAAACTATCTTTGGGGTGTAGAAAGTTTATTCTAACAATACTGAACTATCGACCGATTGTTTCCATGGCAGCTATATGATATACTGACGTGATCTGGCCGGTTCCGATATATCTATTCTATTGGCTGTAACAAAACGAAGCATCTGTGCAAAGCTCGTATAAACATTAAGACAGTTGATGCTGATCAAGAACATGTTTCTATAGTTGGAAACGAGTTCTTCAATACCATGCTGACGGAATTTAATAGTTTTTTGAGATGCCTGGGCTTTGCCTCATCATCGAGTCGTCTCATCTAATTGCAGCCAATTCAAAGAGCATATTATAATAAACTTAAATAAAAGTCTCTGTTGCTCAAAGTATCAAAGAGATGATGGCTATTGAAAGTGATGAGATTTTTCTCTGCAGCAGCTGAGTAAGAGTTTCTATTCAATGGCTTGATAGATTATTGCCATTATGAAAGCAGAGCTCTCCTCTTAACTGCTTGGAGTTATCGTTTGGGGTTTGAGCATCCGCTTACTTCAAGTACTTTTTAAAAGAACTGTGCAGATTATTTAATATTATGGATGCACAATTTTCTTGTTGCGCAATTTCGCACAATAAGCTCAGTTAGTGGCCAGGGCCTTAAGTCGTACTAAAACACGTAGAAAATTGGTTAATATGCGTGAGGGGCAGATGATTGTAAGCTGGAGAAGTGGGCTGGCGTTACTATTGATCAAGCCTTTCCACAACACACAATGGAAATAATTTAAAAGGCATTAAAATTTATTTGAGTGCTCGTTAAAATGTCAGCCGCGCAAACAATAACCAATAAAAAGTGCGTGCGTCAGGCCGAAAAAAGGTATTTTTATTATGTAAATGTTTAAGAAAACACGTGTAAGAAAATAAAATGCTTGAAGCCATTGGTTAAGGCACGAATGTTCGCGGCGTATACGCAATAAGTTTCCTTGGCAAAGGGATCAGAGGGCAGGAGACAGACGGCCAACTGCATGCAGCAATAAAGCAAAAACTCCCAAGATTTATTTCCCGAGCAAGTTGCCCAAGTTGGCTGCACCCCCGACTTGGAGGCGATGCCAAGTCCCCAGCCGGCGATGTCTGCTATTTCACGCCAAAGTCCTTACACAGTTTCACATGCTGACACAAGTCCAGCGGAGCAGAGCAGAGTGGAGCATAGTGGAGTCCATATGTTGCGTGCAAATCACGGTGCAGGGTAATGTGCTGGGCTGCTCAGTTTCTGAGTTCCTCAGTTCCTCAGCTCCGCAGCTCCTCAGCTGGCTGGCTGACTGGCTGGCAGGCTATCAAGGAAAGTACGTTGTCTTGGCCAAGATGCCGCTAGCGCCGCCGTTCTGCTGTTGGCCGTTGCCAACAGGAAGTTTGCAAACCAAAAACGGAAGCGGCAAGATTTATTATAAAAATGCTCATAGCTCAGGCAGCCAAACGGCATATTACGTTAAAAGTGCACAACACACACACACTCACACACACACAAACACACACGTGTGTATTACGAGTGTATACACACATATTTTGCTTACACGAGTATGTATTCGCCCCTAGCCAAAGTTGGCAGCAAATTGTGCGGTCCAACGGTAAAGTGAGCAGCTCTTAATTGCACATTTATTTAGGTTCGCCACTCTGGGTAAGGCTCATAGTCTGCTGCTTAGTAGTTTATCATTTGCTGTGCTTAAATTACCCACACAGAACCAAGACACAACACACAAGACTCTAGACTACTTCATATGGCTCCCTGCACCCCAGTTTCCCAAGTAAAAACTTTCCTCTGCATTTTTCTCTACTTTGCTTGGTTTTCGTTTTTCTATTTTTTTTTTTTTTTGCCTAGCGGTCTGGCAAAAGTTTTCGCCTCTTGACGCAAAACGGAAATCTGTATATTAAATGACTAATTATAGACATTTTATTACCTTGAGCAAGATAAATGGCCACAATGTGAGCCGCATAGCGTGTGTGCTCATGGCCTGGGAGCTGGCTTACACATAATAAGAGTAGTTGGCATCTCAGTTACTTAAGTGCCTGCTGCCAGTTCCACAATTAAGACTACCAACTGACTAGAACATTTTCAATTAAAAAACATTTCTTGCTGCCTAACCTTGGACGTTTTGTGGCAGGCTGGTATGCTGGCATGGTGGCATGAAATGAAAATGGAAAATCCACAAAATTAAAATGACAAAAGCGCGCCGCTTACTTTAAAATGCATTTCCATAGAGGCAGCAGCGGCGTCGTCGTCGTCGTCGTCGGCGGCGTTCGCTTTGGCGTAGGCGTCCGCGTCGGCATCGGCGTCGTCGGCGGCGCCTGCAATTTCCACGTTACGTTTCGTTTCATTTCAGTTAGTGCCAGCTGCTCCCGTCGCCTTGTCTTTTGTGTTATACGAGAATGCAGGCTGGCAGCGGTACCCCCCACTGCTCATGTGTGTTCTTTCAAATGGCATACCCACTGCAGCCCTATTTTCCCCAAAGCTTTCCCCACAACCTGCCTCTTCCCGTTGACAGCATGAAAATTTTTGCAAATGCAGCAAATGAATTTTTTTACCCGCTTCTTTTTTCAATCTTGCCAAGGCACAACTGGTGTTGTTGTTGTTGGTGTTGTTGTTGTTGTTGTTGCTGCTGCTGTCGTTGTTCCTGTTGTTGCCAGCGCCCTTTCAGTGCATTTAGTGGCATCATGAGATGCTATTGCAATTTCCTTGCTTGTCGCACATACTAATTCGCACAGAGGCATCCAACCGCATGCCGCTGCCCACCATCCTATTTATACCCTGTAGCCAAAAGAAGGATAAGGGGGGTATAACAAAGTTGAGAAGGGGCTACTACAAGTTCATTAACTTTATGTACATATTCTGAAACAAGCTCATATATCGCAACTATCCCATATCAATCCCAGACGGATTACAGACTTTCCCTTTGTTAAACAATGTTGCTATCAAGATTTACATTGTTCTGTTAGTTAACAGTATGTATAAACGGATTTCATAGCAATCAACTTTTGTAGTGTTACATTTAGTGTAATATCGATAGTAAAATTCGATTTATCGTTTACAATACTGGATTGATATTGATCATTTTATTTTAAATAACAATTTATCTATCGATTAATAATCGAAACGATCGAGTGAGTTTAATTATGATATTAGTTTCCTTTTTAGGTATTATGTCTATGTGCTTTTAGGTGAGTACGCAGGTGTGTTGAGGAACTTCAGGCCTGTTCAGGGTAGCTTATAGTCGATCACTCTGGAGATGAGCAGTGCTACTTGTTCTGGTATATAGATATGTATGTATGTTTGCTTGTGGATTGCAGCGACAACAAAACATGGCACAACCCAATGCCAGAGCAAAGTGGGCGAACTCAAATGCTTTGCATAAACGGAAAGTAATAATTTAACGCAAAATTTCCTTTTGCTGTTTGCTGCTGCTGCTGCTGCTTCTTCTGTCGCTGCTGCGACTGCGTCCTGCTCCTGTTTCTTACGCTTCAATTGGCTCTCGTCCGCATGTGCTTGTAGTATGTGTGTGTGTGTGTTTCTGAGCGTGTAACTGCCGTCGCCGCCATTCCGCAAATTGAACTTTTAACTGTAACACGAGCTTCCCGGAGCATCCGGTGGCAGCTGCGTGCGGTGGCAACTGCTGCCAGTGGCAATGCTGCAAAGGAAATGACAACATGACCTTCGGGGCGTTGTGCGCTTTAAATTTGTTTAGCATCTTCCGCTTATGACTTGGCAATAGCCTCCAGATGAATATCCACAAATAGTCATAGTCCAACTTTTCCACTTATTACTCTTGACTGCTCACAATCGATAACTTGACTAGGTTTACACTAATGCTAAAGGGCCAACACTGCTGTTCCTGCTATTAGAAATATGTATGTAAATCGCCTCGAAATGCAATAACACGTGCTCACATTCTTGGGTGTGTGAGTGTGTGTGCCACTGTTTTCTTTGCCTCGTTACGTGGCAAACAATTCTTTTTGCTCCTTGTGCCCCAAACTGTTCGGCTTATTCGTATGCATGTTTACACATGAGACGAATGGGGATACAGAGATATAGGAGCGTAGTCTGAGGGGAACTTTGGTAAAACATGCATAGATATTTCTTGTTTATAGATTGTAGGAAATCAACTGTTTGCTCAAGAAGTATGCACAAGAATGGCAGCTTTAGTTCTTAATAAGGAAACTAATGTAAGTCCTTTAAAAAGCGCCAAATTTAGAAGGTATTTTTAAAGTGAACTCTTTATTTTTCAACCTGCGCCAGATTGCTCGCAATTTAATAGATAAAAATATTTATTTTCTACTCACAAACAGCCCCAAGACAGCATTCCCTGGATCCAGCAGAACTTCTACGTCACTGTCAAATGCAAATTTCATTTTCATGCTGGGCACAACGAGCGGAAAGTAAAAAAAATGGGAACTTGGTTCCACAAGGAACTCCCAAGAAGATTTCAACATGTCCAAACATTCTAAACATGCAAATTTTCCAGTCTGTCGCTGCTTTCTCTTTTTTTTTGTTTTTTGTTTTGTTTCGATGTTTTTCCTTGCGCTGCTCTCTATTTTTCTTTTGCTCTGCTTTTTGTTGTTGTCTAAAAGCACCAAATAAGTAGGAACGAGTGAGCATAGAGGAAGCAGGAAAAAATAGCAAACCCGGCAGCCGGAAAAACGGAAGCAACGTGCGTGCATGCGTGACACAATTGAAGCGCCTAACCGAGGGCGCCGGAGTCCGAGGACGATCCGAATCGGGGACGAGGGCGATTCCAAGTGCTGGAGCGGGGTTATCTCTCCCGCTTGCTCTCAAAATCGGGCCCCGAGGAATCGTTAGGATGCCATTTTGGGCACAGTGGTTCTTTGAGCAAACAATGCACAACAACAGCCGCAGTAGAAGCAGCTGAAAAGGCAAACAATGAGCTAAAGACAAAAACAAAAACAAACCAACGAAAAAAAAAAGGAATAACAACAAGAATATTCATCTAAACGCCGGCAACGACGACTGCGTCGGCAAGGACGCACTGAAGTGATTTGGCGATTGATTTTGCTCCGCTTCTGATTTGCCTTTTCTGGCGGAAAAGAAAAGAAAATAAAAGCAAAGAATGGGACTGAGCAGAACAGAAAAAAGAAAGAGCATTGCCCGCAGCCGGCGACAAGTGCATAAAAACCCATAACAAATCGACAGCTGAGGGACGTGAGGACCATGCCGGGGCGAGGGACTCCGTAAAATTGTTTGGAAAATTGATTTTTCTTACATTTAACTGAGCATTCGATTGCTTATTTTGCTTGCGTCCCAGCGACAAGAAAGAAGTGCAAACAAACACAAAAAAAAACATGTCGGAATGCGTTAGTCGAGAGCACTCAACTGGAGAATACCCTGTACAAACAGATCTGACACCCTTCACAAAGTATGCAGACCGGGCTTGAGCCGAACCAGTTTTTTTTATCTTGTCGCTATGCTCTTATCACAATTGCCTAGTCACTTGGATACACCTTATGTACACAGACTGTACTATGTACTTAAGCAGTTCAATGCAAGCAGTGCAGCTAAGAGCGCACGCTTGAAAAGTCTATACCCAATTGGAAACACTGATCGTAAGAGTCCGAGTACATCGATATATTTAACATTATGATAATTCTTTCTTTACATATTATGGGAGAAATATAAAAACATAGCGAGTGGGTGGCAACCCGGGTTGGTGGTGCGAGGCGAATGGCAAGGCGCGAGAAAAAGAGCAGAATGCCGCCATTCGATGCTAAGAAAGATCGAACGATCGATTGGAAACAAGAGCGGAATTATAAATTTAAAGAGAATTATAAGTTTTCCTTAAACTGTTTTAATTTGAACTTTCACAAGTAGAAGTACAAGTTGTTGACACAAGAATGTACATATGTACCAAATTTCATGTTTCTAATGCTTAAAGTAGTTGAGATCAGACGAGGTATAGATGCTTACGCTTCGATCTTATAGCTTTCCCATTCTGATTTAAAAATGCATCTGCTTAGCGTGAATATGCCCTCTTCCCAATGGATACAGGGCATAGAAAGAAGAAAAGAGCAAAGAGCAGCGCAGCAAGTGAAGTGGAAATATTAAATTATTTATGTAGTTGCATTGCGTTATGTTCTTCCGCTTCTCTGTTCTTTTATTGCTTGCTCTTCTCGCTGTTTGCTAATTTCTTTGATTGTTTTTCCAGTTTGGAGTCCTCCGCTTGTTTGTTTCCTTTGTTTACCAAGGCGCTATTTACACACCGCTCGCAAAGACAAAGGCCAAGTCTCGGGGCACTTGAAAATTGGCTCAAATATTTGGGCGTAGTTAAATTAAGGCATGTGCTTACACGCATACACATACAGATACAGATACACATACAACTAAGTATGTATTTGTATGTGTACAAGGACCAGCTACGTCATTAGGTTACCTTCGGTTATTTGACTAACTTGATATCTGTCTTACTTTATCAAGTATTCATAACGAGCAACTCAATTAATTAACTAAAAGTAATACAGCGGGGAGGACCCGCCAAAACTCTTGCTATTGTTGATACCACAAAAACAAACAAAATAACATAATGCTAATTATTTTACTTTACGTTGAAGGCAGCCAAGCATTCGAAGCCGCCCCTCGGTTGGTAGCTTCAATTACAAGTGGGTGGCCCCCATTTTGACAGGGGCAATGTGTTGCCACAGCAAAATAAATAATTTTCTGAAAACAAAGCTATATTTCGCACTCACACATTTGCTTGATTGTGTATCTGTACTTGATGTTCAGCTGAAGTCTTGAACAATGGGAGGAAGTTCAAAAGTAAAAGCGCAACATATTTTGTTTTTGAGTGCCGAAAATTTAAAAGGTTAGCAGACAATATGTTCTGAAGGACTGAGGATGAGGGACAGGACTCTTAGTAAACCAATATTAAAACGAGTATACAAATAGAAATACCAAAAGATGGTCGAAAGTATATTTTTTTCTATTAATAACCATTTGATTTTGTGTTAAAAAAACCATAATTTTTGTTCTAGATTTTATAATGAATTTTATACATTTTTTTTTGTCTAGAGTAGAGTCTTCTTTGCAGCACTTGAATAGAGGTAAATTCAAACAATTAAAACAATCCAGTTTTTGCATGAAAGAGCGTTCTACAAGGGTTTATATCTAAGGCAGCCCAAGGATACCTTTTCTCCCTTGTGTTCCTGTAGATCATCATGTCTATAATTTAAGGTAGAAATGTTAATTTGAACCTTTTGTCTGGACATTCTTTTTAGCTCGTTGGCATGGAAGCCATTGTCCATTTTCTTTTGAACATTTATTGACGTTGTTGATAAATTTTTAACGGTCTTCAAAAGCGAACCGCGCAACTTATTAAGGTCTCAAACTTGGCTCATGCTGTGCGACACTTTGGCAACAAGCTCGTTGACTCGTTGTTATTGTTGTTGTCGCTGCTTTGTTTTTAGCAACATTATTAATTTTAATAGAAAACTTTGCAGCTCTCTCTCTGTCTCTCTCTCTGCCGCCGCCCCGGCACAAGGTCCAAAATTAATGAGGGTTGTCCACTTGGCGCTTGTTGAATTTCTAATTTGTCGCTGCCCGTTCCCATAGGAATAAGCGAGCTGCCACACTTTGTAGCAGTTGCAAATGTTGCCAACAGAGATAAGCGTCAACCCAAGTGCAGCAACAAAGTGTAAGCGTCGCAATTATTTGGTGATTTCTCAATGTGCGCCCACCTCATCCCCCCTCGGGGCATGTGGCAAAGACAAAGGCTTGGCCATATCGCGGCACTAAACTTAATTTAATAGGCACTTGGCAGCAGTCGCTGCCTCATTTTTAAAGCGCCAAGCACTCTAGTCAAGTGGTTGCCGGTGTTTGGTGGTTGTTGGTTGCTGGTGGTTGCCTGTGGGTGCCTGTGGGGGCCTGTGGGTGCCACGAGCTCCCATAAATAAGCCTGATAACTAATGTAAACAGCGGCGGTCGCGTAGAGCCTGCATTTGCATTTGGGCGCGAGAAATTGCCGCAATAAATTGCCACGTAAATATATATCGACATGTGCTTTGGATGATGGCCGAGGAGGGGTGCGGTGGTTGGTAGTGGAGGGGGGGACAGGTGGGTAGCTGCGACGTCAAAGTGACACGAAAGCGCATTAAAACGAAGTGCATACAATTACAAAGATTGGATGAAATCTGCCACTGCCAGCCAAGTGAAATAAATGTGAAAACTTCAAAAAGCGCTCAAGGTAATGCCCAAGCCAAAAGCTACAAATGCGGCCAATATAAATTTTCAATAGCCTGCGCTCAGTTGTGCGCCCCCCACCAACCATGCCCTCATCCACCAGGCAACTGTTAGCGCCACCGAGCTGCCAAGCTATACGGTTTTTGAGGTTTCCAGAGCGCTGTGTTTGATTTTATTACACTGACAAATGGCGTGGCGCATTTAAGCCAACCCCTTTTTTCGGTGGGAGGGGGGCAAACGTGCCACCCAAATGCCAAAGCCAGAGTAAAAATTTGAATTTCAGCTTACCAAACAGCCAAACATATGCGGCATTGGCGCCTCCGCCTGCAGCTTATGTAGCATACTTTTGGGCTTAGCGTGTAAGGCGCATAAATCGTGTTGCGTCGTCTTTCTTTAAGAGCAAGCTGCCCCGCAACCACGCCACTCCGCAAACGTCCTTAGGCGACATGACAGCCCGCAGTCCAAACCATCCGTACACTCGCTGTAAATCCATTTATTAGCTTTGTTAAAATTGAATAAAGCGCAACTCGCGCGTACCTAGACACAATTGATTTTTCCTTCAACTCAAGGCCTTCAGGACTGTCGACTGTCGACTGTCTCCAGTTTAAAGCGTTACGCCTGTGCCCACGGCTGCCTGGGGGCGCCCACTTGACTTCTCGCTGGGGCTGTTTAATTTGGGGCAAGACAAAGACGGAAACGGCGCCGACATCGTTTGCATGCATCAAATTTTAAACAGCAATCTACTTGGCAATGTACTTAAATACAAACCACGCGCTTGAGATTACGCTTTATGTTACGTGATAACGCATAACGCGTAACCTTTTCACAGATAATCTCCGAAAGCAGCGACAACGCCTACACCAATCTCAAAAGACCCTCCTACACTTTGCCTATTAGGAGCCACAGCAAAGGGTATACATTCAAGGTCGGAGCCAGACAGCAGAGGTGTTTGCTTTCTTGAAAAGACAGGCTTCTTCAGAATCGCTCTTTCGCAGAAACGTTCAAAGGATCGACAAATATGCGTCTATCCTACCCCACGAAGTCCGTTATATATTTCCCATTAATTTGAAAGATTTTAATATCAAACATTACGAAAATAGACCTTGGTATTTCTAGTTCAAATTGAGTTCTAATGATAGCATGATAGCTAATAGGTTTATTTCTGTAACTTGCTTTTCAAGGGTATGCAAAGACTCGGGACACTTTTCCCTCTGCGTTGAAATCTAAACACTTGGCGCTTTAGTATGCCACGCAACATTTGGCCATGGTGACAGGTGCCTTTAGTCTGTTATGCCGAGCACAGGGCACAAAGCTCCGGTGTCATCAAAAATGTCACTCAAAAATTTATGAAAAGAAGAACGCATAGTCGAGACATCAGAGGGGCCATATCTCCGTGTTAGTGGGAGCACAGAGCACGGAGCAGAAAGCAGAATCCAGAAAGCAGAAAGCTGAATCCAGACGCTGCCTCCAGCCCGCTCACATAAACCCACTTAAGGCGCATGCATATTGATAAGAGACAAGGAAGGAAAGGGGGCTGCTGGGAAGGGATTCAACTGCTATCAGTTACAGCTGCAGGAAGTTCGCTTAAATGTGCCGCGTTAAGCCTTTGCAAGGACAGCGCGCACGATTATGAATTATTATTGTTTGGCTTAAAATGCAAGCGCCGAGAATAACAATCACGCACGCAGCTTGTATCGATTGCGGCGCGGTAGATGGCAGGGGCAGGGGCAGGGGCAGGGCCAGGGCCAGGGGCAGGAGACAGGAGGCACAGACACACGCACAAATCAATTTTTGATGTGCGCTCAATAAGCCGCCACTTCCTGATTATCTGGGCCGTCGCCTTCATTGTTGTCGTTGTCCCCGTTTGTTACGTAAAATATGTAAAATATTACACATATACATATATTTTGAAAACTTTTATTTTTTTCAATTTTTACTTTGCATTTTAAGCACGTGCGGTGGGAACGCACGTGAATTTATCTCGCCTGCAGCAGGTGAATGAGTTTTCATGCAAATTTATTGCCCAAATGCTTCTGGTTGACTTTTGGCGTTATCAAATTACGAGTATGTCCCAGCACAGTAGCCGGCTATTAAGAAGTTTCTTGTGCCTAATTACCAATTTGTCTCATACGCAATACCCAAAACCTTTGAGTCTAAAGTGCTCCTCGAGCGTATCTTAAGCTATATGCCACATATGGCAGCATTTCGAATGACTTTTCCGCTTTTCATTTCTTGAATGCCCGGCAAACGCTCGTGCCGCACTGATAAGAAACTTTTCAAGTACGTTGAAATGTCTTGGTGGGGGAAGGTTGGGCGGAGCGGGGCGGGGCTGACTGAGCCTGTAACTTATACTGCAGATTATCGCATATTTTTCATAAGTGGAACGTGACTCCATTATGGCTCTGCGCCCGAACTACAGGCGGAACCTGTATTAAGGGCACTTGTGAAACCTCATTTTGTGTCGTCACTGTAACTACATAAACGGGAGACCCCAGAGGGCACACATTTGCATTTAGAGTCACGGCTAAAATCTCATGTGTCCCTGTGTGTGTGAGTTTTGGCATGTGCAGCAGCTTAGAGCGTGTCATATTTATTGATTACACCAAGCGTTTTGTATATGTATTGTTGTAATTTAAGGCAAAAGTTTTGAAAATATTTCATTGACATTGAGGCTTTATACGTGATGTTTACTTTATAAATGCGCTTTTTAATATGAACCATTTGAGGAGATTTTTTTTTTGAGATTCGAGCAGCCGATAAATCCTTTTAATTGACCACACAGACTGTATCAGAGCTTACTCAAATTGCCTCGTTCATTCAACTCAACGATCAAAATTGTCATCTCTCATGCACAGCAAAATTACTGAATATATATAATTACAAAATACACTTTTCAAATTGTAATTGCAATGCAACTGCCAAACAGGCAGTGCAAACACAGCTGCAACAACTGCAACAACTGCAACAACGGCAACAACGTTAACGGGAATAACGACCACAATAATAATGCAAACAGTTTAAGGACAGACGCAGAGGTGTGGGCGGAAGCTGAAATTATATGCCTATGCTGTTGCATACATACACACATTTACATAAGCAACAAACACTCGTGTGCATGTGTGTGTGTGTGTGTGAGTTGACATATTGTCCTTGTTGCCGTGCAACGACTGACTCCGGCCGAGTGTGGGCCTGGACCCGGTGCCTAGCCCTGTTATACCCTCACAAGAGGGTATTATAATTTTATAAAGAACTGTGCTAGCCTGTTTCTATCGTAAAGTCTTTATTTATTTATCATCAGCAGGATAAGCCGCTCGTGTCCCTCTGACGTGACGTAGATTGCTGTTTATATATTTCCAAATTGGTCACCTCGGATTAATATATAGATATCCAACCACCTTTAAAATTGACTTTGTTTTTAGTGTCTTGATCAACGTAAATAATAATTATTTTTCCAGATATCGAAGGAAAAAATAGCATATTGGGTTTGCGAATTGTCCGTCTGTTCGGTATGAATGGAATTATCTCACACACACTTGAAACTAGAGTAACCAAACTTGTGTCAGATTTATAAATATTACTTATAACAGTTACGATCTCTGATCATGATCAATGATTGTTTACCTGTTGAATGCTTTGATATCTGTTTCCGATACACAGATTTATTAATTGGTATTACAAATGACACTTGAGATTGTTGTTATAAAATGTGTTTTTGATTGTTTCTCAACAATAATCTATTTTTTCGTGAAATACTGAATTTTGTGTTTCCAGCTAATTGCTAGAAAATCACTTGCGCCAAACAAAATGTATCAAGGCATTCAGCAGCGACAAAAAATGTATCAAGTCCAATGTTTCTTATAGTTTGGTCATATTTGAACAAAATCAGACTACGATCGTGGCAAATATCTGTCACATATAATTTCTATCGCATTTTTGACAAGGGTATTCAATGTTCGCCGAAGTGAGTTGATTATTCCCGTTTTCATGTTTATTTGTTTGCCAAGTTAGTGTTAACTTTAGTCATTCAGCCAGATATCCGTCGCTGGCACTTCAGACGACCACCCATCAGGGGCGTTGCTGGTGCTGCACGTGCTCATTATTATAACGTGCTCGCCAGTGAATGACAACTGTACCTAGGCAACAAAGGCAACAATACTTAGTGGCATACAACACAGGACGCACAGGGCGCAGAGCCCAGCAATGGATGACAGACACTCGGCTCTTACACATGACCTCATTAGCCATTGAAACGTGACTTGCCATTTGACTTGTTTCGCGACTTGTCCCTCTGTTTGGCTATTGTGTATCGCATATATCTCCCATACGTATCTGTGTCTATGTATGCTTTGGCTTAAACTATAATTAAATTTGCCGTGCTGCAATTGCCAACCCAACCAAACCGCAGCTCTGCGCATATTTTAGTAAAACTGTCATTGGAGGCAAACAATTTTCGGGAATTTCCGATGGTTAACCTCAACGTTTTTGCTGCGTCCAGTGGGATTAGATGACATAGCCAAAGCTATAGCCATAGCGATAGTCATAGTCATAGCCATAGCCATTGCCATTGGCAGCACGCGGCAACGGCACGCGGCACAGCAATTTGCATTGCAAACAAAGTGAAAACAATCAATTTTATTGCAGTTGCATTTAGTTAATTAACACCAATGCGCCAAGTTTCAGTTGGCGAATTGGTCCATAGGCCAAACTGTTGGCGTTTATTTCGGCATTGGTTTAAAGCCGGCAGTGTTGCTTTTAAATGCCAGAGCTTGTTACGGGTAGCTGCTGCCAAAATTGGCTTGAATTAATTAAGGCGCATTAATCAAGCGTTGCGAAAAGACGGAATTTGCACTGAATAGCTGCAAAAGATCAACAAAAGCGTTGAGCACAGCAGTGCCCAATGGAATTGCCAGCGCTTTTTGCTGCCACAAGTCATCATGGCCATTCAGTCCATTCACTAGCTGCTGGGGCTACCAAAAAATCTGTACTTCAATGCTTGCCACAACTAATTATGCCACTAATTGAATTTTCGCATTAAGGGGCATTTGGCCACTGGTCTGTGGAAATGGCAAGTTGGGGGGCTTGGAGGTAGGGAGGTTGGCAAGTTGGGACGATGCCATGCGTGTGCCATGGAGTTAATTCAGTTGCCACATTTACGCTAGGCTTATTGATTTTATATACCCTGTATAAGCATACGAAAACGGAGTGTAACGTTGCGCAAATGATAACAAATTTAGTACTTCCTTGTAACTCCTTTAAAATTATGTCAGTAAACAAAATTAAGAGATAATAATCGATATATCTTTGTAAACATTTTAACCAAGTAATTAGACTGGTGTAGATAAGTAAATAAACATCTCTGTCTCTGGGTTACAGTATTTAATCAATTGCATATGAACGAACTATTTAACTGATCTTTCTAGTTCTCTGCCGCTCCTAAAAGAATCTTTCAGAATTTTCTGTAGAATTGATTTGCATGTGAGATTGTATCAAGCATATGTTTAAGGATACTTTAATACAGAGTGATGCAGAGTATCTCCACGTCGAGCACTCCTGCCTAGAGACTTCCCACTGTTTCCTTTGGCTTTTGTTTCAACTTTAATTGCAGCAACTGAATTTCAGCAAATGAGGCATTTAAGAAGTCCAAACACAAACCAATCTGAATACAATCAATTGATGAGGTACACATGAACGTGCATTCATACGTACATACATATATATGGATATATATATATATATCTATATCTATATTGGACATGCTCACGTATTATATCTGAATTGCATTTCCCTAGCATTATTTACACTTGACTCAGAGCTCGGCCGCAATGCAAATGTTTGAATTTATGTAGCGGTTTTAAATATTTAATTAAATATTATTGAACTGATCACAAAGCAGCCTGCTGGCTGGAGCTGTGTGTTGTGTGTTGTGTGTTGTGTTTGTTTGTGGCTGTGGCTGTGGCTCTTCGGTACACTGATTGGTCATTGTCTGTTGCTGGTTTGTTTGTTTCTGTTCTGTTCTGTTCTGTTTATGTGCTTAATGGCCAATATGCTTAAAGTAAGCTCAGCACTTGACAACTTTTCACTTATGCATCTATTTACCCCAGTGCCCACAGCCAGTTTCTCCTACACCCTTCATCCGTGTATTAAGAGTGTCGTGGGTTGTTGTTACATTAATTGAAAACTGTGATTGAGATTTAAGCACACATACCACTGCACATTAATACACAGAGACACAGACTGCAAAGCTGACGTAGCTCCGGATTTACACGATGAAGTTGCTTTATAAAGTGTGGAACGTTGGTGAACAGTTGAGCTGTACTTTGCATATTAATTGATGGGAATAATGATGATGTGAATATGGGTTAATGAATGGATCCTAAAAAAAGGTTCGCTTAAGAATCACAAGCCGCAATCCGGTTTCTGCTCTATCTGATAAACTTCTCCTTGCCCGATCAGGCCAGTATCGGGGTATTTTCGATCTATACTACTCGTCTTGAATATTTCCTTAGTACACTTCTTAAAATTATTCTAAGCAAGTCAGGCATGGCATTTTCCTTGTTGGTAAATGATAAGTCATGAAAATGCTGTAAAGACTGACTTAGATTTCAGAGGCCGAAAGATCTTCGGAAGACTAAGGCCATCCGAAGGCCATCGGTTACAATATAAAGTCGATCTAATCAAAGAGGACCTGGGCACCAGTCTCAAAATACTTTGAGGAAAGACTTCATGAAGTTGCTTCATAGTGTAAATCCGCATTAGGACAGTCGTTGGCGCCGTCTCTTCCCCTCTGTGGTCTATGTGTGGCCGTAAGCCTCGTTGTAACTGCATTGGCAACTGTTTCCAGGCGACTCAACTCCATTTTGTTGCTGGCCAGCCATTCATTTCCGTATGACTTGAAAATTTTGCGGCTTTTCACTTTGCGGTTATCCTCAGCATAAACCGCAAATGCAAAACTAATGGCACTCGCAAATTTATGAATGCACTGCGTGTGTGTGGGGGTGTGTGTGTGTGTAGTTTGAGTGGCACTATGCTGTCTTCTGATAATTATTTTGCCATTAGAATCCGATTAGTTGGAAAATTTCAGAGCACATATGCATGGGCTTCCATCTGTGTGGGAGTGTGTATCTGCTTGTGTCAACTTGGAGATTCATATTTGCGCCCATGCCACAGCACTTGCCCCAGCCTCAAGTCCCAGCCCCAGCCCCAGTCATTTGATTCATTTCCGCTGCCATGTGTGATGCTCTATATGCGGTTCTGGTTAGAAGCCTGTCCGCAGCTTGTCCGCAACCTTGTGCAGCTGCATGTTGCATGTTGAATGTTGAATGCTAAATGTTGCATATTGCATTTGCATAGCTTGGCTTTAAAATTTATCGCAGCGTCGCATGATAATCATAAGCATTATGAGCTGCCCGATGAAGTACAAACAACTAAATAAATAAGTAGTTCCAGCTAAAGCAGAGCACCCCTCTTCTGTCATGTCCTGGCCTGTCCTCTCCTGTCCTGTCCTGCTAGACAGCAGTTGCCCGCATTGCCAGCTTAAATATTTTCAACATCAATACGCTCACAATTTCACATCATTCGGCATCAATAAACTATAAAAGCGAAATGCTTGCGGCGTTGTCTGTACTGCTTATATAGTGGGGTCTGACGCTTCAGAGCTCGTTGCGGGCTGCTTGTAAATAAAAATAATAAAAGAAAGTAGAAAAGCTTCTTTCGAGGTGCCGAAGGCTTAATACCCTCGCAGATACTCATAAAATTGCTCCCAAGAGAAGAAACTTAAAAGGTTTTCACACAAGAGCTAAATTATTGAGCCTTTATCCTCAGCTCAAAATAAAAATTACAATTGGTAAGATTGGCTGCTTTTATACAAATCAATTCGATGCAGCCGATGGAAGGTAGTATAAGATTTAGATATATCAACTTTTAAAGATCATATTATGTTATTTGCAAAGGATGATTTTGTTTATTTTATCTTGAAATACTGAAAGCGTTTTCACACAACTGAATTTTCGATCGAATGTTGGTAGGGCGGCTATATAATATAGTGTTTCGATCCAGACGGTTCCATTCTGTAGTTCGACTCGGCTGTTGATGCTGGTCAGGAATGTACATACTTTACAGCGTCGGAAACGTGTCCTTCAAAGCGTTGCACATTGAGTGAGTAAGCTTAAGCACTCTTTCTAAGGGTATACATACTATATAAAAAATTGAAAGAAAGTAAACGGCAAGTACATAGACAAACCCAGTCAATGCAAGTCAATGGCGCGAGTGCCCAGCTCCCGGCTCCCGGCTCCTGGCTGCCTGTTTCCAGATCCCTGCTCCCTGCTCCCGGCTCTCTGCCAGCGTTGTGTAAAATTTATGACTTGAGCGCATTTCACAAAACATTTGCGCCTTGGCATCGGCAACAGCAGCAACAACAGCAACAACACCAACAACACCAACGCAACAACAGCAACAAAAAACAGACAACCGTGGTAAAGTTTAGTACTTATTTACAGCGCCTGCCCTGGCTGCGGTGGATTACTAGGAGTTTACGGGGGGTATGTTGGGGAAGGGATGCTGGTGCGGTAGTGCTGTTGCAGTCGGCAGTTTATGTGCTGTTAGCAGCATAACTTGAGGCATAAATAATGAGACCGAACTATTACTACTTATATATAGGAATGCATATAGAGTGCTTACAGGATTTAACTTTAAATTTTGTTAAGGCAGACTAGTATTTCGGGGGGTCGGGGGTTGGGGGTTGGGGTTGGGGGCTGACAGTCGTAGCTTGTCCATTATCTTTCCTTTTAATTGGCTGTCTTGTTGACCCCATATCCAAGCGATGCCAGCACTTTGTAACCTTAACATTTTGTACTTGTTTATGGGGCAAAAAGTTTGAACGAAATGTCTTGTCTTTAAATGCTAATTATAAGTTGTTTTTGTGCGCAGAGAAAACTTTATCTAGACTAGGATATGCATATGCTAAATAAACATATATATGCCTTGGAAAAAACGCCAGTGTTTAATTCAAAAGCATATGAAAAGTTTATCCTTTTGGACAGAACAGAACAGAACAGAACAGGACACAACATGATGTCTCTTAATAACTTTGTTCAAGCTTTTTGTTTGCCAGTGTTGGCTGTTTGTCGTTTTTGTGCTGCTTGTTAGCCAAACCCTTAGCCTGGCCGGTATGCAGGATGCGGGCTGTGGGCGGCGGACTGTGGGCGGTGAGCGGTGAGCGGTGGGTTGCATGTAAGCGGATTGGGCGTGGCACAGCCTTTGGCAAACTGCTTTGACATTGTCGGCTTTAGGTCCTGTGTTTGTGCGACGTCTTGTGTTTGCTGGCTGGGGCAATATTCTGCGCAAATTAACTTGTTTCAATTAATAATCCCCCAGCAAATATGTCAACCACATGACCCCCTTCAGCGCCCCTACAGCCCCTATGACATGAAGCGACAGCGACGCCTGCCTCGGTCACTTGTGCTGCTGAAAGTCAAAAACTATGCAAACTTTTCCCTGACTTTGACATTTATGGTTATTCGGGCTCGGGCTCGGGCTCGAGCTCGGGGTCGGTTCAAAAGTTTTTTGTTGCCCTATTTGATTTGGCGATCAGACTCAGACTGCGAACAGAATGAGAACGAGAACGAGAACGAGAACCAGAACCAGTCTCTGTTGACTGCACGAAAGTTTTTGGGCAATACTTTGGGTAAACATGCGCTTAGTACGTTTAGTTTTCCTTCATTTGTCTAATGAGTTAAGCCTGGGGAGGGAACTTCTAAGGCAGCCCCTGCCCCATGTGCATTTTGCCAATTTCAGTTCGTTTACATTAAAAAAAAATTGGTTTTACTGACCTTTTTGGTTGAGCGGCAAATGGGATTGAAAAGCAGCATAAAAACAAACTAAGTTGCCAAGTTGTTGGACATTGTGACGTTGCCTTATGGCCGCGCTGGTGCCATCTTTTTGGTTTAATCCAATTTATTTTGCTCGCAAACTTTTGCCGAGCAACTTAAAAGTTTTTGCGCTTAAATAGCGTCAAGTCAAATTGACAAAAACAAAAAAAGCAAAAAGGGAAAAAAGAAACAAGAACGGCAAACAAATAGAAAACAAAGTATGAAAATGAGTTTACTCGGAACTGGCACTGGAACTGGAACTGTAACTGTTTAAGTCGATCCTATATCAGAGCGTGTGCTAAAAATTAAATAAATTGCGCATTTTGACACATTTTGCTGTGTTGACTTATTCGCCAGCATCCTTGTTAGCCATTTTCCCCAGTGCATGTTGTCCTGAACCTTGACGACAACACGAAGCAGCTATAAAATAGTTTTTGTCGCTAACGCATGCCGCATAGCAATTTCTTGTCTTGGCTGCCAGCTGCCCCTGCTGCCCCTGCTGCCCTTTCTGCAACAAGCTTGTCTTATTTATTTGTTTAGAATTTTTCGCACGCCTTTGCCTTTGCCTTTGCCTTTGCCAAGGAGCACAGTGCACAGGAACCCTTTTGGGCCCTGTGTTTGGGTCACTTTGCCAAAGCACAAAACGAAACCTAATAAAGTTGTCAAAAAATTGTTTAAGCATAATGATATGCTTTTGGCCAAAGTGTTGTAATCCTTTTGCGGCATAACCCGTTTAATATGTATTGAAATTCACAAAGGATACCCACATTAAGTGGCCTTGGGTTCTCATCTCTATGATAAGTTTGATAAGTTGCAAGTTTAACAACGGTTGACGGCACAAATTGCCATTGCCCCGGCATAAGGCAGCAACAGACTGACCGCATTTGAAAAAGTCAAATATGCAAAAGTCAAATGCGTCCTTACCTCCCCCCCATTCCTTAGACGTTACCCCTTGCCACAGACACCACTTTGGAATGCTGTTGTCTGCTGCCCCATGGAATGGCTCTTGTCTGATGTCTGATGTCTGACTGTGGTGGTCATGCCAGCAATCATGTTACAAATTTCCAAGCGTCCAGTTGGCCAACTGGCCAGTTGGCTAGTTGGCTAGTTGGCCACCAAGGCAAACAGTACCAAGCCAAGTCCAGCTCTGGGCGCAGCTGCAACTACAATTTGTATACATGTGTAGCGGAGACTGCTCTTCCATGGATTCTGTTTGGGGACTCTTTTTGTCGTACGTGCTCGAGAGTGGATACTTTTTTTTAGTGTACAGTGTACAGTGTACAGTGTACAGTTTTTTGTGTTGGCAGCAATTGGAAAAATGTTGCATGAAGTGCACGGCGTAGTCCTCGTTCGTGGCATGACCACTGTTGGCGATTAATCAAAAATTGTTTACTTTAAATGATGAATGTGCAACATGGCTCTGACTTTTAACTGCGCGTTGCATGCTACAACAGCAACTAGTCAGGAGCTAAGCAGTCCTGCATTTTTGGCACTCGCAGCCCCAACACTTTGGGTCCAGTCCAGGATATACATACGTATGTATGTATTGTGTGTATATACACAGTAGGCCTTCATATTTACATGTGATATATAGAAAAATGGTGCAGGCAACTCTGGCAGCTCTGACAGCCGAGCGTGTTCTATGCAACTGGGAGTTGCAGCATTTTTTGAGGCAACCGTTTGACCATTTGTTCATCCTACATAACATCTGGCCGAGGGACTGAGGGACTGACGAGGGGCTTCCTTTTCATTTTTCCATGTCATGTGTCAGCGTCTCGTTGGCCGCTTCCGCCCAGCGGCAATCACAGACAATGCACGCTGGTCGCTGTATGCAAATGCGAGTATAAATGGATAACTCCATCATCGCAATTCATGCCACTGCCACTGCCACTGCCACTGCCACAGCCACTGCCAGGGCCATTGGTATAGCTCGATCTGGAGCTGCAGCTGCAGCTGCGACTACAACAGTTGCAGTCGCAGTCGCAATTGTATTCGGCTATTTGGGGCGAATAAGTAGCAGTCGAGGGCCGACCGCGAAGAGACTGTCGTAACAACTGTGTTTGTGTTAGCTGAAGTTCCCCCAGTGCCTGCCACCCGCTGTGCCCCCTGGACAGCCGCAGCGCGGCCTGACATATCTGTCCTGGCATATCCTGGCCTTGTGTGTTCCCTGCAATTTGGCCAACAGCTGAAATTATGCAAAACGGAAAAAATGGCATGCGAACTTGGCATAAATCAATAGAAAATTTATACGTTTCACAAATGTGTCTGCAGCCAGAGAATTCGTTAGATCATATTTCGCATGGCATTCAGAATTACATTTTTCGTGCTATTTGTAATGAGAATTCTGGTTGCTTGAACATTTTAAAATGATAAATAGCTTTTATTCTGTTGCTGAAACTGAAATCAGTTTGTTTAATAAATCCCCAAGTTCACGGTTTAAATTAAATGTCTGTATTCTGTAACTGAATCTTCTTTTTGAGTTCTTTGAACCCAGATCTCGGTTATATTTGATTAGTCATCTGCAGTTTAGTTTTGATTTCGTCAAAAGTTATTCGATTTCCATTCGGAATGGTCATTGGTCATGGCTTGTTCTATAGCTTGCTTTGGCATTTAAATTTTATTAATTTCTCTAAATAAAAATTTTTATCATTTTTTTTCTCGAAAATTAAACTTATCCAATTTTTCATTTTGGGTAGAAAAAATTTATAAAAAAATTGAAGTCTCGAATTTTACTTTATAAATCGATTACGAGGATCAAAATTAGTTTAATTTTCGGTGAAAATTCTTTGTAAGTATTTAAAATATAACATAACTCTATCTATTTTGATGCGAAATGTATTTTTGATCAAACTTTGATTCTTAGATTGGCTTAGTATTTGAATTAGTTTGATTTCTGGAAGTTTGCTCCTAGATTTTTCTTCTTTTAGCTAAATAAAAGTTTTTTATAAGAACCCCAAAGATTAATCTCCAAACGCGTAGGTTAAAAGTCAAAAGTTATACAATCGTTCAATATGCTGATAAACTCCCACAGCTTTGAAGTCGGGCGGGAGCAATGCAATCCCCAAGAGAAGTCTTCCAGCCATCTGAGTGATTCACTCGAGCCTCAGCTAATGAGTTGGGATATAAACTATTTGTTAAGATAATGCATAGACATATAACAGCGCTCCACACCCATACAATACATATGTCTGTACACATGTACATACATATGTAAACGCGCATAGCTTAGTTAATTATTATGTAACTGCATTAGGTTTTGACAAATGACAAATTGCGCCGTCATACATACGTCCTGGCCCCGCGCCGTTGTTGTCGTTCCATAAATACACATATTCAAACACTTACAAACATACCCGGATGTGCATATGTATGTTTGTGTGTGTGTGTGTGTGTGACTAGGCTGCCTTGGGGAAATGCCAAGTATTTTTGACACAACATTAGTGTCACGCCCACAGACACCACAAAGCAGAGCAGAGCGCAAAGGCGCCACCTAACAAATAAACAGTCCTTAAGTTAAATATTTTGTGTAAGCTCCGAAAAATTACCAACACTTTGGCATAGGTCATTTATCATTAAAAATAACCACACGGCAACAATGCGTAATTATTGGCTTGGCTTGTGGCTGGCGGTCAACCAGGCAAGAAAGGCGAATGATTGAAAGTGTTTCATCAAATATATAATATGACTTATAATTTGTACATATTCGCGTCTGCGGCTACCTCATTTACTCCTGCCACATATGCCCCTATCGCACTAACGCCAAATATCGCGTGTCTAGAGAAAATCCAACATTTTGTTGCGCCAGGCAACAATCAACGAGGACCAGCAGGACGAGCGACAACAAAATGAGCTATAGAGCGCGCGCCAGAAGTGCCGATTTGAGGTTTGACTTATAACGGCAATATACACATAGACACACAGCTACTCAGACACACACACACACACACACACACAAACGCATACACACACATTAGCACACACAGCAGGAGCAGAGACCTAAATGCCGGGTCGTATCTAGCAAGACGAGTGGCGCTCTACTCGTACACTCAGAGAAAATGGCGAAACTAAGCACTAGCATATTTCTTCCTTCGATTTCACATTTACCTCCTGTTGGTAGAAGTGCAGAGTAATTGTATGAAATCTTATAAGCATTAAAAATATTTATTTATGTTTGGGACATTCCAGATAACGTTGAATTCAAGATAAACTGATTGCAATGATACTATAAATGGTATCTGTTTTATACTTCCTACAGTCAATACTTCCTCGAAGAATTTTTTTCAAGTGTGTCTACATTGTATATGGAGCCTACAAAGTTGAATATTGTAAAGTGTGTACACTCCTCGACAGGAATTGGGGCATAACGCACTCAACACGGCATAAATTAAAATTTTGTTATGCTCTGTTCTGTTCTGTCCTGTTCTGTTCTGTTCTGTTCTGTTCCGTTGTGTTGGGTTGTGATTACTAGTTATATACCATTTCACAGGTCCGTTTGCCTGGCAAGTGAAACACGCACAGCGCAACAGAGTGTGAGCGAGATAGTAGATAGAGCAAAGTGTGTGTAAAAATACTAAAATTTTATTGCCATACTCGAGTCACGTGATGATTATAATGCGCCAGCTAAACAATCCAAGCCCGTAGCCAAGAGCCAAGAGCCAAGAGCCAAGAGTCGAGAGGCAAGAGCCGGACGGTATTCATTTCCTAATCAAAACAAATGAAAACAACATGAATTATAGCCAAAAGGAAGCAGCGGCTAATAAGGGTTAAAGCCGCAGAGTTAAACATACATAAAACATTCCCAAAAAGCTTTGCCCATATGCGGCTGGCCATATGTGTGTGTCACAGTTTTAATGAAATCGTTCAAATGTGGCTTTCCTACCAAAAGTATTCCCGACTTTGCGACATATGTGCGTAATTAGAATATACGGCGCCGAGTTTTAGCCCCTGTGCCGGGTCGGGGCCCGTTTGGACGGACTTGGACTTGGGTGGGGCCCAACTATTTAGACGGCAACGGTCTTTGCCATTTTCAAGCTCTGCTGTTTGATAATTAATGAAGTCATACTACGCGTATGTCTAAAGTTAAATATTGGGCTAACACGCAATTGCTTGGCATTTGGGTTTGGGTTTGTGTCTGGGCTAACGCTTACCTTGTGCCACGCCCCCATTTTCGCAACTTTTTATGTAATCGTAAAAGTATTTTTTATGATTTCATAATTTTACAGTTTTGGTTGTGAAAAGTCAGTTGTTTATGGCCTCCCATCCCGCATACCCTTAACTTGCGCAAATTTGTGGCTTTTCATACCCTGCACCCATAAAGTGTGAAAGAATGGGTCTAATGAAACTAAGGAAATATATGTATGTGACATGCAGACGACATCTCCCTATAAACATTATTTAGTTTACTATTCCAGTACAATAGTTGGCCAACAATCATGCCAATACTATAAAAAGGTAAGGGGCCAATAAAAGCCTTAAAATAACAATAATATACATAGGCAAATAATAATTATAGACGAATACAAGCACAACATGTGACCAATTACAGAAGATTATCGTTGTTTAATATATAAGAAACAGCTGTTTAATTATAATTTTAGTAGATATTTTTCACTTTTCATGCAAAAATAGTTGTCTGAAAATTAACATATAAATGCTTATGCCATGTTTGTGCACATTCGAATAAAGCTCACTGGCGCTGTTATACTCAGAATAGTTTTTTATGTTAAAGGATCATAAAAGAGTTGGCCATCTCTAGATCTGTTGATATTGTTATAAGAACTTCATAGAATGGTTCGCTTTCGCTTTAACAACCGCAATTTTAGAATGGGGACTGGTAAAGCTCTCAATTTCATTGATATTGCTCTTGCCTATTTTCCTACCATTTCATTGTTATATGTTGTGTTTATTTTTGGAATCCGGAATGTCTTTCAGGTTTCGCTTTGTTCCTAGGTTAATTTGGCATTTTTATTATATTGTAAACTGAAATTCTCTAAAGCCTTGTATACTATTCCCGCTATTGAACTGCATACAGGGTATATTTTGATTCGTTAACTCTCCCAGCTCTTTCTTTGTTGCCGTTATTGCTGCTGGTTGGACACGGGCTTGATTTTGTAATTTTTTACTGCTCGCAGCATCGTTAGTTCTATAAGACGCCGCTTTAAAGCACTAGAGGCTGGCTTATCTCAGCCTTGATTCATACCCCGGCATTCAGTTCTAAATTTATGCAAAATCATATTTTTCAAAGGAAAAAAGTTGCTGTGTTGTGCACGGCAAGCCAAAATGGAATCACAGCGGGCCGCCTATTTTGCTTCTATTTAAACAAGGCGCCCACCGGGCCATCAACTCGTCGGCTCGGTGGGGCACAACACACGCTGTGTGCAGCTGGGTATTTGTTCAAGGCTGGTCTACCTCACAGCAACAGCAACAACAGCAGCAGAAACAGTAACAAGAACAACAACAACAACATCGCAATAGAAAGGACAACGCGTGCACAGCTTGAAAAATGTTTGTTGTCAACATTTTAAGTTTGCATCGTTAGCTTAAAAGCGTGTGTTACATTGTGCACAATGGCCAAAAATCGATAGATGAGACAATGCCCATGATTTTGGCATACAATGAATTTTGATTTCAACCACAATTACATAACAGTAAGTGTGGTTGAGTGCGCAGTGAATGATCCACAAGAATTTAATATTCAGAGAAAAGCTATTAATAGTCATGCCGAGGAAGTTTATACTTGGCTTAAAGTAAATTTAGTAAACTTGTTCTTAGTAAAGGCATTTCTTGATTTAAATTGTTTGAATCTTTAAACTCAGGCTCGTATAATGAACTAAAGTAATAGAGTTTCGAGAAGAATACACATTTAATTACCATTGGCTCGATCGGCTGAAAATAATACATATATCTTTGTATACGAGTATATCATGTACTCTAAATTAGTTTATGCGGTAGGAACCAGAGCTCATAAGGCTCTAAAGGCTAATTTGTTAATATTTAATATATTCACAGAATTTGTACAGTATTTGGTGTACTAAATATTTGTAGCAGAGAGCCTAATATTTATCTTAACAACTTAATGAACCACTAAGAGATTAAGTGATTATGTGTTGCCTTTTTGGTGTGAGCGGGTCAGGTTGGAGTGGACTTTCAGACCATTGCTGTGACGGCTCGAGAAAAGTCTTATGAGGTCCTTGGCAGGCGCCGCATTCAGATCGCTGATGAACTCTTTGCAACTGGTCTTTTATTCTTAGTTGAACCGTTTAACTAATAGACTTGCATGAAAAGTTAGCGTAAAGTTAGTGCAACTTTTGAAGCACTCAAATTGAAATTGAAATAAATAAAAGTATCACCTACACAAAGCCCTCGCTCCATTGTTTTCCCAACTGTGTTCAAAATAATTTACGTTTGCCCCACTTTCTACACACCCAGGGCAAAGTTGGGCCAAACTCTTGCAATTAAACTGTCAGACTTATGAATTCATTAAATATTTAAATTGTAGCTTTTGAATAATTAAAATAGCATTTATACATATAGCCACAGCTACAGCAACGGATACTTCCTCAAGCTATAAATCTGCGATTAATTAAAAGACTCGTGCGGCATAGACGGCAGACATCCTGGGCGTATACGTAATGGCAATATAACTTAATTACAAAAACATAACCAAAATCCAATTGAAAAACGCTTCTGTTGCTGTCTGCTTTCGGTATTAGGGTTTTCACTCTCTCTCTCTCTCTACCTGTCTCCCCACACTGTCTCGTTCCCTGTCATCCTCTCTGAATGGTTTATTTCTATTGAACTATTGTCTGGCAGTGGAGACGTTTGAAATTTATGCAAATCAGAGCGCTTAAGGTGAAGCGACTCGTGCTGGATGTAGTGCTTGGCTTTTGTTGTCGAACGTTGAATGTGTTGTTATACTCTCATTGCACCTGGCACTCACTCACCTGGATCATCGTCATCGTCCCAATCGATTTGACCGGAAGTAGTATTGATGTGCGCTGCGAATACGAGTAGTGTGAATAGCGCCAAATAGCGCTGCCAGGCGAATGCAGTGCTCTGGCTGGAGGAGGAGGAGGAGCAGTTGGTAGCGGAGTAACCGTAGGAAGTTGTTACGTGCAATGTGGAAGTCCTTGCTGTGGCGGAAGTGCTCGTACTCGTCTTAGTCCTAGTCGCAGCGCCAGCCGCTGCAGCCTTCAATTTCAGCGAATCCATTATGCTAAATAATATAATTTTTAGCCGCCAGTAAGTACTTGTATGCATATATTTGTTCGCTTGCTGCTATAGTTTTTGCTTGGATTTTCTGTTTTAATTTAAAATGTTCACACACACACAGACACACACTTACACACACGCGATCAACCAAATTCACATAATCGCTCACGAGCGCGCGGGTTACTAAAGTTGTGCCTGGGGCGTGGCTTGGCCCACAGTTTTGGCCGGGTCGGGCGTTAACTGCGTTAACGTTAACGTTGGCAGCTGCGGCTGCTGCAGCCGCTGCACTTGCACTTGTTGGCCTTAAACATCTCGCTAATCCCACTAATGAACCAAAATGTGCAAATATTTCTTGAAATTTGCTGCGATGCCTTCTTGCTTATGCCAGTCTCCCCCTTCAGTCAGCCCTTCAGCTCTTCAGCTCACTTTTTGCTCGCACAACAACTAATTAAGCTGTTTCATGTACAGTTTTTGCCTTGGGCATAGCTTTTATGCAGTTGCCGTCGACGCCGCAGCGTATTGAGGTGTGCGATGCTCGCGAATTGTTGCATTGTTCAGTTGTTGCAAGTAGTCCTTCCACCAGCTGAAAGAGAGAATGAAAAAAGATAGAGCATTGAGAGTTAATTATCATTTGCTTTTACTGAAAAAAAGAGCAACTGAAACAGACGTTACAAAATAAAAAAGCCTTTTAAGTGCATTAACAAATTAGCACAAAAATCTCTTGTTCGCATTGAATTGTTCCAGTGGGAAAACTGAAACGCTTTAGGTTATACATGATCAGTCTCTTAGAAGTGTTACATGTATTTACAATTGCAAATAAATCTATTTAAATGTTTCCGCAGGCGATAGATGCAGCATTAAGTTAATAGTATAACCCTTTTCTTTAGTACTTTAGTACTATGCCGGATATCGAACAATAAAATATAATTTAACGAACGGAATGGGCCACAATTCTTTTGATTTAATGCTTCTGTCAAATGAACCAATTAACATTACAATAACACCGATAGTGTGTCCTTTCTTTGTAAAACCCAGTCAGACCCTTACTAGTGGGATCACAGATTATAAGGTTTGTCAGATTTAATAATTAATTTAATGTATATTTAATTTTAGATCTCTTAAAGATGGCATTAATCATTACCTGTTTGGTTATAAGCATTATTAGACATAATAATGAAAAAAACAACAGCTATGATAACAGCCAAAAGGATATTCGAACTAAATTGTGTTATTGAGACTCTTTTGGTATAAGACATTGACTCCTCTCATAATTAAGGCATCCCCTACTACTACACTCAGAAATATTTTTGAAAATGAATCGAGTATTAGTTTCACTTTCTAAAGTACGCAATGGCTGCGAACGATACGCTTAACGAGGGCTCTCGCTTACGAAAGCCCCTCTCAAGGGTTGCAGCCAAGTGTTGCCTACTTTTTGGGGCTGGCTACTCCACATGAACGCCCTATCGCCCACTATCCGCAGCGACTAATTTGCCGTAGTTTGGCTGCTCTCCGGCGCTGCCCGCCTTATTATGCGCACTTCAAACTTTAGACAACGCGGCAGCGGAGGCAACAACAATAATAACGACTCCGATTCTGCCACAGTATTGTTCATTTTTTGGCAAGCGAATCACGCCCAGTTACCCGCCTGCTAGCCGCCTGCTCCCTGCCTGGTCCTTGCCTGGTCCTGCCTGCTCCTTGGCAGCCTGCAGCCTGCCTGATTTTTAATTCAGGCAGCCACTCACTCAAATTTTCGAGTGCGCCAATGCCGCTGCAGCAAATGTTGTATAGTTTTCGTTTAATTTGATGCCGTTGTTGTTGCCGCGGGCGAAACTGTGTCGCTAAAGTTTTTGTCGGCGGGAAGAGTGCGGCAGGCAACGCGAAATGAAAACCAAAAAAAAAAAAATTTGTCTGCCGAAATCAGCGCCACTTTTGCCACAGACATTAAGCGTTGCATGCAAAATTACCAGCGAGTGGTTTGTATTTCCACTCTGATTGTTGTTTAACATGGTTACATTGTCCTTGCAACTGAATCCTGTTCGGCAGTTATTCTAGTTGTTGTTGCAACGGTGCATCCATGTAGCTGTTGCTTTACCTCTGTCTCTGCCTCTGCCGCTGCCTCCGCCTGTGGCTGTGGTTGTGCATCATGTCATGCTCTAGTTACAAAAGTTTTGCTTTTTTGCCTCAGCGTTTCTTTTTTTCGAGCATTTTTATCGCTTTATTTATATGCATATGGGACAAGTGGCATAAAAAACTGCAACAAGCAGCTAACTATACATAAATTTGTTTTATGCACAACATCAACTTTTGGCCATTTTTTTTGGCAAAAAAACAAAAACAAAAACAAAATATATAAAAGTTCAAAATAAAGGAAGCGAAAGTTGTAAACATGGCCTCTTGTTGTGCACCTGCAGAACAACTAATTTGCGCTTAGACAAAGCAAACCCAAGCGAACAAAAGTTTGCTGCTGCTTAACACTCAGTAGCATGTTGCATGTAACTGGCTGCGGGCTGCTTCATCAACATTTCACGCTCGACTTGGCCAGCAGACCAGCTAGAAGAAACGACTGGCACGCAGTAAAAATATGTGCCCTGCCATGCCAAGCTAGTTGGCCAGGTTGGGAAGCTGCTTTGCGCACCTGGCTAAGTTCTGCCAAGCAGCAAAATAAACTCAACTCAACTCAACTGTTGAAAATCAACTGGCGAACCAGGAGCGCACAGTGGCTACACGTGGCCCACAAAGTTTGCAATCAACTTTATTCCCAGCCACCGCAAATACTTGGGAACCGGGCATGTACTCGTATGTCCATGGTATTTTCAGGCAATGAGGGTGCTAAGCCCCCTATTTTTATTAACCTATGCAAAGGCCAATCAATAAAATTGTCCGAATTCCAGTCCACATAAATATCGGGCTTTAATATATAAATAGAAACTGATGTTGACCATCTGTAAAGTTTTTGCTTTAATTAAATCTCAGCAATCTGTTAAATAGGTCTGCCAGATCTGACCATGTATTTACATAAGTTAACTGTCTTTTTGTTTCTTTCGGCCATTTGCACCCGCCACATTGTCTGCCCTGCTGCTCTGTCCACATAAGTATGTATGTAATGTATATATGTATGTATGTAGTATGTATGTATGTTGGCCAGCAGTCGCCGCAGCCCAGTTTCCATTTCGTGCTGCTATTTTCCCAGCAAGTTAAAGTGTTTCGCCACGCACTCCAATAAAAACATCTGCACGCACACATCGAGCAGGCCAGGAATATACCAGGAATATACCAAGTTGAACCATTTAAAAGCAGCCACGTTCTGTTGTGCCAGTTTCGTGACGAGAAACTCTTGCGTTACGCATACGCAGCGTGGGCCGGTTGATGGCAGCACGGATTGCCAGACATCGAGCTGGAGTGGAGTGGAGTGGAATGGCTGGGTATGGATTGGAGCAGAGTAGAGTGGAGTGGAGT
Source organism: Hirtodrosophila histrioides (assembly GCA_037075165.1). Taxonomy (NCBI): domain Eukaryota; kingdom Metazoa; phylum Arthropoda; class Insecta; order Diptera; family Drosophilidae; genus Hirtodrosophila; species Hirtodrosophila histrioides. The sequence continues at coordinate 126,574 of JBAMCL010000229.1, forward strand.
GAGGGAGTGGAGTGGAGTAGAGTTGCGTGCTCTTGGACATATATTATGTTTACCTAGCATTCAATTTGGCTGGCAACCTGTTTACCAGCATTTGCATCAATGTTTGCTGCTCGTCTCGGTGTGGCATATGTTCAAGTGTTTAATAGCTGAATGCCAAGTGGCTCTGTCATCAGCAGCTGCCAAGTTCAATAAATGGCAGGCCAATTGAATCGCTGCTGACTGTGTCTATATGCGTATTAAGCAATTAGTTACACTCGACTGGCTACGTGGCTTTTAACAAATGTTAATTACATTAATTCAATGCTAATTAAAAACCGATAGCAAATCCACCGTGCGCAAAGTAAATCAGCTCAACACACAGCCTGCCTTAAAAAAATATGTAAAATTCATGATTTTCACCCCTTGAAACTCTGGTTTTCCTCTTCAATTGCCCTACATCACATAACTCACATGCCTGGAAGAGGGGACATAGGGGTTATGCAGTGTCAGAGTAAAATATGTCAACGTTACTTAAGTTTGAGCATTTACGTCGCATTTGAAACAACCTTCCTCCCGCCGAGCAGGTGTCAATACTCTAGCCCCCGTTAGGTAATTGCCAAAGCTTCTAGTTGCTCCTGGAGTTCCTGTTGTGCAGGACAATTTACAAATGTGTGCGACTGTATTCAAGTATCGCATTTAGTGGCGCAGAGCCAAACGGGGGAAAACAGAATCAGGCAAACAGACAAGCTCGACTGGCAAATTGGCGGTGACATTGATGGGGTGATATTGTGGGGACTGTGGGGCTGGCAAGTCAGGTAGGGGGAGGCAGGCAGCAGCCACTCTGACACAGCTCCAGCTACAAAGTACACAAAAAGTTTTCTAATTATTTTGTCATTAAACGCACACAGGGCTACAAACACACACACACACACACACACATACAGGCAGCAGCCTTGTTTACAAGCATACACATGTTTGCCAAGCTATAAAAAAGGGTTACGTATCCAAGCCAAACCCAAACGTACACACACACACACGCACGCACCAATACTCACACACATATCTATATATATACATCGAGTCCTTAGCTCCAACGAGCAGCAGACACGAAGCAACTTTTTGTCCTAATTGTTTCATTTCATGAAATGAAGGTAAGAAATTTTGGCAGCTGTGCGTATATTGCCCTAGGTTGTTGTACGCACAAAGATACACACACTACATTACACTACACTACATACACCCACCCACGCACACATACAAGCCCATAAACACAAGGAGCAGCACGCACACAGTTGTTGCATTAAAGAAGACATCTACGCGCTGCACATAAAGCGATTAACACGGCCAACGCTTCAGGGGAATGGGGGTGCAGAGGGGCAGGGGGGCAGGGTGGCACGCACTTTAACTGCCGCGAGACTGTGGCTGCCTTCGTGCCTCCTCATCTTGTTAAACAACAATTTGTTGAATTAATATCGCACACACACACATAAACACACACACAACGCTTGGAATGGAGCATATTTCAGAATCCAAGCCTGTGTATATGTGTCTTGCTCACTTTGACGCCAAGTCAAATATATATGCTTAATAGCATTCCCTCCTTATATGTAAGTATGTTCTTATGTCTGCTATAATTTTGACATTGCCTTTGGCTTTGGCTTAGCACTCTCCAGTCGCCAGTCGCCAGGGACGAAATTAATGATGCCCCATTTCGAAAAGTTTTTATTACTGATTACCAAAGTCGTGCGAACATCCTGGTATGAATATGGATTGTTGCAAGACCGATTTATGAAACTGTTGTAGTGACTTATTTCTGAACTCTATTCTGAGAAAAATTGGGCTAATAGTATCAATACTTACTAATATAGCAAGGTTTATCAGTATTCTCAAATTTCCACTTAGTTTTTGGCTGAGCTTAATCAATCTGTAAAGACAACAATATAGTTGATTCCGTACTGCTAACTTGTATACCAAATTTGATCATGATAAAGATAAAACCTATGCAGATATGATTCTGACACCGATATTGAAGTGTATTTTGTATTAGAAAACAACATACTGAAAGATAGATACATGGATATATAACAGGTAACTAGTATTTTAATTGACAGGCTCTCTCTCGAGCTTACCAGCTTTATATCACGATTTATGTGGAACCTTAAAGGTATCCTGCGCCAACTAAAATCTGAAAACTATTCCTGTATGTGTGTGCGATGGTGTATCTCTGTGTATATGTGCCAGCCACATGCACACAGGCTTAAAACCCAATCCACTAAATTGCGCGATTGTAAGTGAAAAAGCTGTACAATTACTCAGGAGAGTAACTTTCTGATTCAACTGCAACAACTGCTGTCAAAATGTCATAAATTGAGTGCTGCCTCTGCCGCTACCAACAATAAAAGAAAACAAAAATGAAAAAATTAGCAACGGTTAGCCGCATTCGGCATACCCTATCGGTTCTACTTTTAGCAGTAGGGTATTTTAACATAAAATATTTTTGAGTTGATTTTTCTACCGTTTACTTTGTTATATTACTTTCAAATTGTGTTCAATTCGATATATACAAAAATTTAATCTGCACTGTCAAATTTGTGAGGCAAATTTATACAATTGTAATGAAAATAAAATGAAAATCAAATTTAAGGAAACCAGAAAGGACATTTGTACTAAGCAACGCTATTGCACGAAAGGGTATTCCAACACAAAATACTGAAATAAACCCTGGCCAAAACCATTGTAGTATAAGAAAACAATCAAATTGCATACTGTCCCTTTCTCACACACACATTTAGAGACTTATAGAGAAGCGTCCGTCCAGGACAAACGGACACACAAACAGACAATTAAAAAGCCCTCGAGTACGCCAACTGTTTGACTGCATTTGCAGCGCTCTCAAATCTCTGGGGCTGGGCCATGATTTTAGTTTGGTTACCTCCCAGCGGCAATGGTAACGTGGAGGGCGAGGGCGAGGAGAGCTGGCTGGCAGAGGCAATGCAGAAGCTGCATGAAATTATTGTTAGTATTCATTGTGGGACTTTGGTTGGTCGAAGGCCTTCTCGACTGCTGCAGTTGCTGCCGCCACCGACTTTTGGTTAGACGAAGAATAAGAACAAAACCAGCAGCAGCAATATATCGAAACATTTGCCCGTTGCTTTCAAGTGGTTCGTTCGCATTGGCACCGCCAGAACTTTACTCAATTACGCCGGGCCCTCATACCTCTGGTAGTTGCATATTGTCCCAGCCATACCTTCGATTTACATCAACTACTTTGGTAGACTTTCTGAACGAGTTGAGCTCACCTCTCAGCTATGAAATCAACGACTTTAGTGCAAACTTTCAACAATTTGCGTTTTGGCCACGGCCTGGCACGGCACTGCCAGCAAATCGAAAGCAAAAACTTTTGGACTAAAAGCCAGGTGAGCTGCAGGTGAGTTGCTGCCAGCCCCTGCCCCATCACCACTCCCAATACCAGATACCGCTGCCCCCAGCAGCAGCACGACCACACAGCACGGCATTCGACAAAGTTTACCATTGCTGCTGCACAAATACCCAACGGGCTGCTTGATAAAAGTGAGGGCTCGTTTGCCGTGTACCCTTGGGGCTTTGGGGCAGACACGGTGACGTCGACGTCGACGCAGCGTTTACATCTACATTAGCGACGCCAACGCTGACGTCTACATCGACACTGATATCAAAGTATTATGTATGTGTACACTGAGAGAAAACAAACGCATGTTAAAATTAACATTCACAACATCAATGGCTCCCTTAAAAATCAAGAAACGAAACATTTAAAAAATAAATTTATTTAACAAAATGGGATGATTTGGAAGCACATTTTGATATAATTTGTTTTCCATAATTGGGAAGGAAAAAAGTGTATTGGGCTTTGGCAATTCCCAATACTATTAGACAGCATTTAGACTTTCTGTTCTCCCAGTGTATAGGATATAACATGAGGTCGAAGCACGCATCGAACGATTTACCATTCTCGTCGAACTTTGATGAGGTAGTGCAATAATATATCGTCCGAATGTCGTACGGAGTTATGGTAAATCAACGCCACCAGCACTAACCCCACCCACCTCTCAGCCATAGGCACGATTTGTGCATGTGTGTATCCATGTGATATTTTGCAAACAGTTGGGCCAAAAGTTATAAAGTTTCCGACAGGCGCCTTCACCTGCACTCGAAGGTGGCAACTAAATTATTTTGAATGTTGGCGCGAGGACCCGTTACGGAGTTGACTTTATGTAATTTTAATGTTGAAAAGTTTAAAGCAACAATTATGATGGGCGTGAGCGCTTGCTTTAAATGTTAATTAGTGGGCGTCTCAGAAAGTAAACTTAGAGTCTTGTCTATTGAGGACTATTTAAAGTGTTGTCTTTTCTAATTTAAGACATTTATAACGAGTGTCTTGAAAGACACTTAGTCACCATCCATATTTTTCACTTAGCCAGGCTTTTGCAATATCCAATCCCTTTGCCATTTTCCACTCAAATGCAAATCAAATAGTTTCAAAAGTTTGATTACAACTTCAATTACACTCGAACCACAGAGAAGCATTGAGTGACGTTTGCAGCGCTGCGCTGGTTTCTGATGAATTTTCAGTCAATTTGATTGATTTGTTGACACAAAGCGTCAGACAGAAAGTAACAAGCTAATTGTGCACTTTTTGACACTATCCAAATTGCTTTGGCTTGAATAGACCCTGTGGCCAAGTGATTAGTTCTTTCAGCTCGTGGGGAATTCAATAAGCGCTTACAGATAACAATGAGCCTCTGATCGCCGACTGTAAGTGTTAAATATTCTCCTAATAAACACCCGAATGAAGGTGAACGTGCAGGTAAATTGGAGCGACCATTAGACAGGCGCATAAATTTACACAGAGTGCCAATCACGAGTCACGAGTAACGACTACCGAGTCACGAATGGGAAGGGGGGCAGGGCAGACAAAGGTATTTGATTTTGTGCTGTTTGCTTATCAAATCCTATAGATCTACACAATTGAGTTATTACTGACAACTGAATACGGTATATCATCGTCATCATCATCATTCACAATGCTTGCTGGCACTTTAAGCATGAAAATCAAAATCAAACAATGGCCACGATGTGGGCGCCCATTGCGTGCTGATTGCTCGTTGTAAATAACAAGGCTGGGGAGTCCTGTTTGCCCGTTTGTCCGGTTCTCATTGAGCCGACTACCCGCAATAGTAGAAATGTACAATATAAATTCACAATAAATGTTGTTCAGCCAGCAGATACGATGGCAATGAAGATGATTAAGATACACTTGAATTGTTGCTTTGTTATGCATCTCAGCGCTCGTCCGGGTCCGGGGCCGGGTCTGGGCCGAGGACCAAGCACGAAGTACCAAGGACCAAGGACCATTGTTAATGATCAATGAGCCGGCCAACCAGTTGGCCACAATTTATAATTTTTGCTGCTTGAGCCGCAATAAAATTTATGAAATGCGCGATTTTGATTTCTATCAATTGGCACAACGAACTCGAATGACATGCAACACCTTTTGGCAAAAGGGTTTTAAATTTCACTGCAGTGACAGCTGCTGCTGCTCCGTCGCCCTACGTCCTTCGTCCCTCGTCCTTTTGGTCTGGCATTGTGTGGCCTGTCAGTCGTTTGTTTACATTTTATTGTTATTGTTGTCGTTGATGGTATTAATAAATTATCTCTATCAAGATTCACGCTGGCCGAGCTTTTCAACATTTTAGTGGTGGATCTGTTAGCAGGTCCTTGGATAAGGCTATTTGTCTATTGACTGGCGCACATTATTTTCTAGCTGGTTAAATTTATTTACAGGCATAATGCATGTTAACGAGCGCTTTGTTATTTATATTGTCAGACATTACTATCATTTAAATAGGGGAAAATGGAATGCATAATAAATTATTGACACTTAACTTTCCATTTGCATAATAAAATCTTCTCTTAAACCATTTTGTATTTTGAGTGTTTTATAATTCAAGTGAATCCTGCCAACAGAAAGGGCTTTAATGTCCGGGTAATTGAAAGTGTTTCTGTTATTCAAATTTAAAAGTTTACAAGGAATTTGTCTGTCCTTTTTGATTGCATTACGATGCAGCCCAACTAATGCTGTAAATCATTTAATAGTCCACAAAGAAATATTGAATCAGCGTTATCCTCGCTCCCAGTCACATCCAAAGCCGCATCAATGTCATTTGAGCTAATGCAGTCATTTTATGCATAGGACACTGCAGCGGCGTGGCAGGACCTCTCGCAGCCAGGCGCTAATAGTTTTAAGTATAATGCAATAAAGATGAAAGTCCAAATCATGCTTCATCAACATCAACGTCAACAATATAATCAACCAACTGCATAGAAGGACATCCGAGGACACCAGGGCGGCCTGAAGGAGGGCGTGGTCGTTAGACCGTCAAGGGCTGTTGCGTAGCTCCTGCCGCCGGGGCTGCTGACAATTCAATGTCCTGCTCAATTTGTCTACACGCAAATGTGCACAGGCGTCCAAAAGTGGGTGGCCGATCCGCAAGGTCTGCTTGTGCTTATTCCTGTTGTTGTCCTGTGAGCGGACTGTGGCAAGGGAATGGCTATAGCTATAGCTGTGGGTGCTGGTGCTGGTGCTTGTGCTTGTGCTGGTGTGCAGCCGTTAGGCTCTGAGTCTCTGAGGCTGTGCGGCTGCAGCTTAGTCACTCAAGTGCACAGCAATGGACGCACGTCAGACAGACAGCCGCTTTGTCTGCCGCTCCAGCTCCGGCCGCTGCTCCTTCTCCTGCTGTCCAGGGCAAAAAAGCGCAGCTGGCGGCGTTTGGCGTCAAACGAGCTCAGCTCACAGCAGGCTACGCTAGGCGGGGCGGTGCTGGGGCGGAACAGACCAGCTGGCTTGCTTGTCTGCCGGTGTCATCGTCCATGCTGACAAACAAAAGCGGCGACAACGAGCTCAAGGGAAGTGACTGCTGTGAGTGACCCGGAAACATTAAAGGGCTGCCCCTCTGCCCCGCTGCCTTGCTGTCCGTCTGTCCGGCTGCCCTCGCCGATTGGTGCAAGCCATTTGTCTGGGCGCTCAACTAAACTAAATGCCCTTAGTCGGTCATCAGACGGTCGATTTTAGTTGCATACTCGTAATATGTAAAGCAGCATAAATATTAATAGTCCAAAATTAATCAAAAGTACAAAAAAACACAAAACCAAATGCAGAGCTAGTTAATTAGTTTTGGACACGCATACACACACACGCACACACACACACACACACACAGATGTATGTGAATTACAGTTATAACATAAAATTGGCTGACAGCTGCCATGCAACAATTTGGCCATTTGGCTGGCCAACCACTTCTCTGTTGCAATGTTGTAGTGGCCATTACTAAAATATTAACAAACTCAATTAAAACGAGCAGTAATTTTGCCAGTACACACACACACACACACACACACATATCTACGCACACACAGCAAACACATATGAGCATTTTTAACATGTCTATGCATATGATTGCAGTTCGCCTGGCAAAGAGTTGGCCGGCATTTGTCTTTACTGCCCAATTTATTGCCTGAAATAAATTAACAAAATTAAATTTAAATTCAGCACAAATGACCGCAGGTTGGAAACGAAATTAAATTATTAGTTGCCAGCTTGTGCCAAGACTGTAATAATAATCGCATACTCGAAAAGCAGTTGCTTTGGCTGAAATTGAATTTAGCCAGGCAAATATTTGCACCGCAAATGCATATTTAAATATACAGCTTATAGCCTGGCCGGCTTGGCTAGCGGACTTAAGTTGTCTCAGTCTGTTGACGCTGATAATCCCTCAAGTTTGTTGACAATGTGGCTCAGAAGCTGCGACATTTGGCCTCAAAAATATTGCGCATACGCCCCCAGGTCGAACAGCACTTGGCAAGCCGTCAGTAAAAAAGTGCAGCACATGTCTCTCCTATGCTCTGAGGCAGTAGCCAAGTAACCAAGTAAGTAACCAAGTTGTCGCCTGGCTGGCAGGGAAGAGGGAAGGGCAGGGCGGGGCAAGGCAGGGCACACCGCAAAGAGCAGCACTTAATAATTACTTGAGCATTTTCATGTAGTCATAAGAAGACGAGCCCGAGCAGCGCCAATGCCCGAGTGTTTGCCTCTGCTCTGTGTGCTTGCTGTAAACATGTGTTTACTTTAGTGTTAAGAAAGAGCAAAAACCAGCAAAAATACGAGAATATAAAACTTGTTTGGCACTTTTGTGCAATTTAATATACTCGTACTCGCACACTGAGAAAGATGAGGCTGCTGCAGCAGCAGCTGCTGTTCAAATGAAGCGAAATTTAATTGCTGCCCGCTTAAATTGCCGTAATTTAGCGCCTTAATATTGTTAAGCTGCTTTTTGTTGCATAATTAGCATAAATATTTCGCTTAGGATTTATTTATATAATGCTATTTGGGCTTACACCCCCGCCCGTTGCTGTGGGCGGTGCTTTTAGCTGTTGGCTTATTTATTTTAAGTTTTCCTTTTTTACACGTGTGCTGTGTGGCAGTATGTGAAAAAATAAAACAAGGCTGCTTTTAGCTACCTCGAAGGCGGAACTTTGCTTGTTGTACATACATATGTGTGCTGTTGTGTGTGTTGTGTTGTGTTGTGTTCTGTTGTGTTCTGTTGTGTGTGGGACTTTGTGGGTCTGGCAGTAGACACACAATTTTCTGTTCTATTTAGTTTGGTTTGTTGCCGTTGAATAAAACATTTTCACGGCTTGTGGGCCAGCAGCGACCCGCGAGCAACCTTCATATCAAATGTGTCTTGCACACGTATACTCATACAGAACAAAACAGGCAACGGTACGTATGCTTGATGTGTTTTTAAAGTGTGTGTTTATGCGATGCACAATGGCCGCCAACGACAAGATGTACATACATATGTATAGGATGTATGTATGTATGATGTATTCATGTGCCCGCCTTTTGTTTGCCACCGAAATGCGCTGGCAGTGTAGTAAAAACCCCTTTCATTGCTGTTTACAGATCATTGACGTTGATTGTTTAAATGAAATGTTTGCTGTGCATTATTTGCTTTTACTTTTATTTGCTCGGCAAATTTGAGGCCAAAGGCGGTGCGGACCTATCACAGACCATTTTTGGCCACATAAAATGCTGAGAATAAGCTAAATATAAACACGGCCACACGCTAATATCTGTCAGGGTGTGAGTGTATTACTGTGTGGGTGTATGAGTGTATGAGTGTGTGTGGGTTAGTTAAAGTTATGGCTTACAGGCACACCCCCAAGAGTAGGCAATGTTTTATTGATAGCCATTTGAAATGCTCTCAGCCTCGGGACAGATCCCGAGCATGTGTCTTTCTAAATATATATGAGCATTAAGCTATTAGCATTCTGTTGGCAGAATGTGTGCACAGCCTGAGCTAATACGTGAACTAGGTATGATTGTGGGTATCATGGCTTAAATGGCTTGTCTATATAGCTATAGTATACCTTGACCAGGAACGCCCACACACTTTTCCTCGAAAGAAAGAAAGTTTCTGTTCCTGTGTGCGCTCTTACGCTTTTCGTTATTAGGGCTTCAAATTATAATTCTTTTGGTGTATTTTTCATTTTTTTCTTCTTTTTTTTTTTTTGGTTTCTTTTATATATTTTTTTGTTTTCTACTTCTTTGCGCAATGTAATTATGTGAGCCTTCACAGCTGAATACAAAAGTTTAATTGCTTTTTCGTATTTCAACACAAAGGCGCACAATTAGCTGACCAACAAAAGAAGCTTGGAAAGCCATTGAAACGGTTTCCGGTCTCCGGCCAAGCAGGCCAAGGCATGTCCTGAACATTTAATAATTTATTGGACAGGGTCTCAACTTTACATACTGAGTTACGAGTTGCGAATGGAACTAACTACAATTGTGTTCGAGTACATTTCCTTTGTTATCTGGCTGAAAAAATGTGCTAGCACATTTATTTAATTTCCATATATGCTTAATTTTCATCCTGTTTTCCATCTCATTCCTTAAAATTCATATATTTTCTTTTTTGTTTTCCTCGTCCACACGGACAACAGCAGCAAACACAAACAAAGGAATTCATTATTTTACTGTTGTGCATTTAAATTTAACACAACACACGCTATTTCCACACACACACACACACACACACACTCACACACACACACGTACACATCAATACACACGAACCACTTGCAGTTGATTTTAATCGCACTTTTCGTGCGTTTTTTGAGTTTTGCATAAATTTTCCTTCTATTTCATTTTGTTTACTTTGACCTGGTTTTTCGTTAGGTTTTACGGCCCAGGGTTTTCATTTTCATTTTCACTTTTCTGTCTGTTTCCTTTGTGTGAGCATTTTTCGGTTCTCATTAAAATAGGTAAACAAAATCGCATAAAATTTGCTGATAGACAACAGATAACAGTTAAAACTTTTCGCAAACTGTGTGTATATCTATGTATGTGTGTGTGTGTGTGTGTGTGTGTGAGTGTTGATAAAGTCCCTGAGCTGTTAATTCGAGGCAGTCGGGTTAGGCAAATTAACTGTAATGCTGATGAGAGGTAACCGGCTAAAACGTTTTCGACGGACTTCGCAAGTGTTGCCAAGTGTTGTTGGGCTTTAAGTAGAGCAATTAAAATCTGATTGATGAGGCGATAATTGTGCACAAAAAGGCTTAGCTTTTCAGCAGAAAGTCTAAAAATAAAATGTGTATAAATTAAATTTTAAATGGTCACCGCCAAAATAGCCAAGTGAATATTTCATCCATTTTGAAAGCCTGAAATTAACTATACTGAACATAGAATGGGATAAATTGTTTGAAGGCAGGCAGCTTTTACGAGAATATCATAAGCACCACAATAAGTTTTATGTGCATCGCATTTGGTCCTGCTCAGAATTTGCATACTCTTGGTTTCGGACTGGTCCTAAATCAGCCTTAAAGCCATAACATTCACGACCTTTTGTTTTTTCATTTGGCAGTGCAACAAACAATTGTAGGTCAACACAAATCAGCATAAGCTACAACTACATATCAGGCAATAACATTTTTATGTGTTAAAGCTTTGTGACAAAAGGCCAAACTCAAAGCGGCGAATGCAAAATTGTAGGAAAAAAGTACGCAAAAGTTGCAGCTCTGCAGCTTTGGCTGGCATGGAAAGTTGTCCGTTTCTTTCTCCAGTGGCCATAATAAATTTGGACAACAGTAAGCAAGCAACAAATGGGAATAAGCAAAACAAACGGCCACTGCAACAGTTCAACACAAAGTCATGGGCGTTAGCCTGGGCGTGGCCAAGGGAATTGTTTATAAAACCAAGTTTTTTACGACCAAGAAATAGAAAGCAGTTAAAATGCCAAGCCATGGATCAATTTGTGCAGCAGCTGCTGCTGTACTGTTGTTGTGCTCGTTACTATTGTTGTTTCTGCTGAAAGTGCTGATTTGCCCCACTGTGCGTAGGGCGCCTGCTTCTTGATACACTGTCAAAAATGTTGAGCTGCAAGCTGGCATTGTGGTTGGGTCTGTTTGTGGCATGAGTGTGTGTGTGTGTGTGTGTGTGTGTGTGTGTGTGTGTGTACATTGTATGTACAGATACATATATGTCATTTACATTTTATTCTATCTCATATCATGGCTGAGCGGTTTCATTTTCATGCGTGTCCAGTGCCTGCACTTGTTTGTTCACATCCTGTTGTTGTTTTCTTTTTGTTCACTTAAATGGCAATTGTTTTGGCATCTGTTGCTATCGCCTCGTCCTGGCCCGAGCTCTGGCTCTAGGTGTGGTCCTGGCCCAGCTACTGCTGCTACTGCTACTTTTGATCTGGTTTCCATGTTTGCTTAGGTGCCCACATACGTACTATTCGTATTTATTCAGTTTCATGCCAGGCAAAATAGTTGTAAATGCAATTTTTAGATGCGCCTACCAGCTTGCCACTAGAATATGCATCGCACCGAATGCACCACTTCAGCGTGGAGTGTTACTTTTGGCAATATACTACGAGAATACCAGTTTACAAGCACGTTGTGTGCTCTACACACACTCCACCACATTGGGATCTGCGTTTTTTTTCAAGCCTCTGCCTCTTAGCCAGACTCTGGCTTCGGCTCATGAGTGCTGGTCCAGTTGGCAGGCAGGCACATGCATAAATATTATAAAACGTGCAGCTGGCTCAAAAGGTGAATGGAGCTTTTGGTTGGGCCCCTTTGCCCACACACCCGCCGCCATCTGTGCATTAAGTGTGGCCAAAGTGCTTACCCTCTGCTCTTATAAATAAGCCAGTTGGCTTGAATACTCCTAACTGCCTCTCTGTTCAAGTCTAACTGACTGTCTGTCTATCTGTCTATCTGTCTGTCTGTATGTTTGTCTGCCTGTTTGACTGTGCGGCAGAGTCTAAATTTGGGTTTTTGGCAAATGCTTTGACTTGTTGTAAGGCCTTTTTATACATGCACCGACAGCTAACTGATTTTAGCTCGTGTACTCGCATATGCACATGCACCATAACATTTTTCACCTCTAACTAAAAATGCTATAAATTCTGCTGTAAGTTCCAGGGAAAGTAATAATTCAGTACATGCGTTTAATCTTGCCCACTCTTAGAAAGTAATTCTGGTTTGCAATTCATAAAGCTATTTTTTTCTACTAAATAAATTGATAGAAATATCATCAATAAAAACATTTGTGGCAATGCAAATATAGAAAAATATTTTATATGTATCGTTTAAATACAGAAATAAATCAGCTTATCAACTTGAAAGTTTGTTATGTGAACCATTTGATTGGCAAATTAGCTAACTTTGCTTTCGTGCAGTTTGGCTTAAGTATTTGCCTGATTCGCAGAAACACTCCCTGGTTTAAGCCATTCAAAGGCAACAAAAACTGTGTGGAATGTTCAAATGACATAGGTCTTAGTGACTGACTGAACAGCCATTGTCCCGCAATTAAGGTGGGCGTGGGCGTGGCCTTTGAGCCTGGGGCGCACCCAAAGTGCTCAGCAAGTTGGTCAATTTGCAGGCACGTTATATAATTGACTTATAACTGGAATTAAGCTCATGCAATTAAATGCTATATATACGACTAGACCCCATAGTTTCCTGGCACTGTAGTTAGCGAAAAGGTGTTTAGAGTTGAATAGAATTTTAAATTATAAAAGAGACTTAGTTGTTCCAACGATCGTCGAAGCATGCTTTAAATTTATAGTACCCTATTGAAGTGTCAGGGCATAACAATGGAAAAATGATGAATAAATTTGCAACTTACATGCGCACTTCATTAAAATGTGATTTAAATGCAGGCCGCTCTATAAACATTGACAATTACCACCCAAGCCAACGTGTCGTATGCGTGTTATTATTAATTCGAATTTCGAACCTTTATTTACGTTCGTACAAATGGACATGTGCGTTAAGGTTAAGCTAGGTTTTACCGTTACCGTGCATTGAAATTCAGTTAATAAAATTGCATTTTACCGAGCCGGTTAATCGCGATAAGAAGCACAACAAACGAGTCGAAGACTGAACACGGAGTGGAAGCGGAAGTGGGACTGGGACTGGGAGTGGGACTGGGAGCGGAAGCGGGATCGGGAACGATAATGTGAGTGAAAAAAAGAACGAAAACAACGACAGCGTCAAGGCGATTTATTTATGAAAGTCCACAAACAACGTGTAAAGAGCTCAAGTTGAACACGCGCGTTATACTTTTTGCCAACATTGAGGATTTACAATTTTAATAAAGTCATACACACGCACGGACGGGGACGGAACAAGGACTCACTTAACCGGTCGCCTTGTAGGTCCTTGAGCCGGGAATGGTCTGGCCTGGCGTGGCCTGGCGTGGCCTGGGCAGGACTGGTCCGACCTGGGCTGGTCTGGAAGATTACGATACGTGAAATTGAACAACGCAACAGGAACAAGCAACAACAAGGCTCGCTGAGGCGCATCAATTATTTATATCTATTTAACATTTCAATCAGCGTTAAAACAACGGCACTTGGCGCCCGCTCGCCCGTCGCCCGCGAACACGTTTATGCATATGCGAAATATAATAAATAATTAATTTTTCATTTAATGTATTTTGTAATTTGTGTTTGTTTTGTGTGTTTCATGACGCATCGCGCACGCTAATAAAATTAAATGGCCAACAACAAAAGCGGGGCTCGCACACTCGCCGCACACTCACTGACACACAGAGACAGTTAGTCGTTAGGTTGTGCTTTTGGGCTTTGGGTATCGGGTGCCTGGTTGTCGTTGTCCTGGCCGCGTATCCTTGAGCACGGTGTAGCGCCACGTTCCGACACGAATACGAAACTGAGCAGCGCTATTGGCAAAAAGTGGCACGAGTGCCGAAATGTCCTTTCGCTCGGTCGATGCCAGCCCTCGTGAGCGAGCGCCAGCTGCAGGGATATTTTTGCTCGTTCGTCCTCGTCAGTTAGCCTCGTCGTTTTCACTCAATTCCGAATGAAAGTAAAATTAGTACTGAAGCACGGCTCGTTTCTCGTTTCTCGTCGCTCCTGGCTATGCCTACCGTCTCCTGTCGCCTGTCTCCTGTCTCGGCATTTGAGTTTGTTTTGGTTTAAATTGCATTGACTTGATGATGCTTGAGGCACCGAGAAGTGGGCCTATCCCAAGCACTTTTATTTTAGCTTGTGCTGTTTGCTGTTTGTCTGTAAGTTTGTGAGTTTTCTGAGGATTCTTACAGCACTCGAGTCAATGCAAATGCAAATACAAATACAAACAACTAGTTCAAGTGCCCAGCTATTTGTGTCTTGCATTGCTTAACTTTAACTTACCAATTACTGCCTATAAGGCCCATGAATAACTTTTATATTTACTACTACCAGTGGGGGTAGAAGTAGGAAATCCAATCTACTTAAAACTACAATCTTGCCGTTATACTTTTGAGATTTAATTTAACATTGGTTTTGTTTGTGGTTCTAAGCAAAGGTCTTCTAGTAACGCTCCAGGCTGTAAGCTCGCTGTAAGAGAAAATTTCCCAAGAGTAGTCGACGCTCTTTAGTTTCCGCACATGCGCTATGAAGTCCTTCCAGTGTGTCCTTGGGTAATATAAGAGTTGTTTGGTACTTTTTCGCTTTATTCAGCACAGCGAAGGGAATAAGTTCTAACGGCAATTTGTGTTTAGTGGCATCTTGAAATTAAATATGCAAGAATTTGAACGAATTAATAACTTGTTGGCCCATCTTAAGTGAGGTTAATTGAAAATGTTTTTCTGGCATTTCGCCTACATTTTCATGATCTTCCATATCTGTGAAGGGAGCTTAGTTAAGTTGACCAAATACAGCCAAAGTTGGCAGTTCACTTACGCGATCGTGAGTATTGGTGGGCGTTGGGGTGCGCACGACCGGGGGCGCTGGAGGGGGCTTCACATCCTTGGTCCCTTTGACTTTGTTCACAGGTGTTGGTGTTTTGTTGCTACCGCTTGGTCTGTCCGGCATATTGCTGCTTCTTTTATTTTCTTCTCTCACAAACGCGTCAATCTATTGTGATTCGGTTGAAAAATAATTCACTTATTTCAGATGCCATACATGCATGTTTTGAATTTAATGTGCCGCCTACTACTTACATGTCTGACTAGACAATGTACCCGGTATCATAATGTCAGAGTGTTCAGTTGTATATTTTATATACAAAGAGTCTGGGCTAGTGCCCGGTGGCCTCAGGACAAGTAGCCAGCCTGTCAGGGAGCGAGCCAGGTAGTCAGTCAGAAAGCCAGTCAGGAAGTCAGTCAGCCATTCGTCAGAGGCATGTCAGTTGCTACGACAACATACACACACACACACACACTCACACTCACACACATACATTTATAAATAAGCGTGCATACTCATATATAACAATACATCATAAATGTCAGCGCTTGAAATTGCGCATAAAGCCATATAAATGAGTCTACTTTAAGGCGCACTATATTTATGTACTTTCCGCTGGCCATAAGCGCGAAAATTGTCGCACTTGCGTGAAATATGTCTATGGCCATAGATTTGCCTCTCGCTCCATTCCCCACACGCCACACGCCACTCACGACTCACCATTCTACATTCCCCATTTTTGTATTTGGCTTTCTTTTATAAATTAATTTGCATAAATTATGGCATATGGGGGATAACTGTAAACCAGGCCAAGCGTTTGCTATTTATCAAGGCTACAACGCTTCAAATTCCTTCAAATAGCTCGCCCGTAATGACAATCATTCATTCAGTTATTCAGTCATTCATTTGCTTCATTCCACTTGTAATTTGCATTTTTGCACGGGCATTGTCCCTGCCACAGAACAAATCCCAAGTCCAAGTCCAACTCCAACTCCACTCCAAGTTGGGGGCAACAACCCCACTTCCACTGCCACCCCAACAACAACAATGTTGATTGTCTGCTAAAGAGCATAAAGTCGTAATGGAGTGAAGGCAAATAAACATAAAAACGCCATCGAATTGTGGGCTGGCTCACAAAAGGCGACAGAACATTCGCTGAATAGAAAACGCACGCGTACGCACAAATTTAGCACCGAATCACTTTATTTCACTTTATTTCACTTGTTTTCAATTTCCTCGAAGACTTTTACGCATCTCGCTGCTCTATTTATAGCCACTTGGTTCATTCACTCTACACAGCAAGAAATGCCAATCAAAACTTAAGTTTAACATTCCTAGCTATGCCTGAATTCTTTTCAAAATAACTGGATAAATCGTTTTTAATTGAAGAATATGTTTCTCGACTTAAGATGTTAACGAATTGATTTGTTCTGCTAGCAGCCTTGTCAACTAAGGTATTTCTAATTTTTCCCAGTGCTGTTCTGCCGCATAGTTCTAGCCTTATAGAGCAGTTGCTTATTTTAGTCTCATGTTGTGCTGTTCTCAATAGCCGCCAACGCTGCCACAAAAACCATCGAATAATTAAGTCATAAAAGGTTTGGGCCAACCTGAACCCGCTCCCCACATTTTGGCTGCCTCGCAGCTTTGAAAATTAACCAAACTATAAAATGTTTTAGTTTGAACACCTGAATACGTCGTTCCCGCCGTCCCCGTTTCAGCCGCCGCCACGGGCGCTTATAGAAAAAGCTTACCCAGAGGACGAACTCACACACACGCCCACACACATGTGCACACGCACATTTAAGCCAATTAGCATTTATGTGCGACGCAGACAGCGACGCTGGCGTCGACGTCGGCATCGGCATCGGCAACGGCATCGGCAGCAGCAATGCGCGTTACATTTTCATCAAACGCACGACACTTTGTTTTAATTTGAGCAACCGCACGCACACACACACACTCGCATTCGCACACACGCACACGCACAGAGATTGAAGCAAGCATGCATGAACTAACACACACTCTGCCACACACACCCACGCACACCCACGCACACCCGCACACACACACACGGCAATACAGTGACAGCTCTGGTTTGGTTTCGTCACGGACTCAGGACTAGCACATTGTGCTCTGGGGTTCGCATTTACAGATTTTTGTTTGTTTGTCGGCCATCAACTCCCTCGGGCCCTTGAACGGGATATTACATTGTTTTGGGCAATTCACTTTTACTGTGATTAATTTAAATGTGACCCCCGCGCCAGTCCCTGCCCCTGCCCCTGTCCATGTCCCTACCCACCGCCTTCATTCGCAGCGATCCGCGGCCGTGACGAGTGTTTCTTTGTTTCTTTTACCCAATACCCCTTAAAAATGGCATAATGAGTTTGAGCAGCAGACAGAGCTGCCTAAATGTATATATCCTTGCCAGTCAAGAGGATCAAGTCCAGAGACCATTAAATTTGGTAGGTAGTTCATTTCAAGCCATGCTCAGATCAAGTTTGTTAGTAGCTGATCTTATTCTTCCTCAAATACGAGTATAGAAAAGCCAATTTAAAACTGCATTGATCTCTAAAATTTCACAATTGTGGGGCAATAAATAAGGATGTCTCGCTGTCGACTAAAACAGGCTTCTTTTCTGACTTTATGCTCTTGTTAGCGGCACAATCACGTGTGTGGCTTACATAAATATCCTTGAAAGCCACAGCTGCCATTTTAAATCGAATCGCTCATGACACTGATGAATATAATTAGCACTCAAAAGACAACGCCCACAGTTGTCGTGCTAATGAGAAATATGCCCGGACTGTGGCTGGAGCAGGATGAGCAGGATGCGGAACTCAATTGATGTAATGGAATTGATTTAAGCATAATGTGATTGCATTATTCGAGTATGAAGTTAAGAAGTTATTAGTGTAATAGGCTTGTTGTAAACTACAATAAGGGTAGACACATTAGTAGAATTTGGCTTAACAAATCGCAATTATAAATATTGAAATCCTTTAAATCCATTTAATCCCATGCCATTCGAGCGGAGACAAACTCCAACACTATTTGACACCACAGATTCCTGGAAGGTAATTAATGAATTGCATTTGGGCGCTGGAGCGTTCGTTTCTCACCTGATGTGTAAATCAATCCAATTTTGGTAACAGCTAACACACACACTCAAACACTCAACACACACAGACACTCACACAGTTATAACTAGATAACGATACCTTATCCAGTGCGTGATGTGGGCAAGTGTGCGTGTGACAATACGAAACATATACACGATCATGCATCATAATCCAACACCCAAGCTCACGAAAACTTAACACACGCACACACACACACACACAGACCAGCACACACACAGATACAAACATACAGATCCACATCAGTTGCTTTGTAATTAATTACTTCACACATTGACGCCAGCCCATACACATACACAGACACAGACCTACATGAATGTAAACTTTACTCACTGCCCTTGTTGTGCTTGCTGTTGTTGTTGTGTTTGTTGTTGCTGTTGTTGGCAACGCTAACTAATATTGTTACCAGCATTTTGGACGCTTAGCTGCATGTTTGGT
Source organism: Hirtodrosophila histrioides (assembly GCA_037075165.1). Lineage (NCBI taxonomy): Eukaryota > Metazoa > Arthropoda > Insecta > Diptera > Drosophilidae > Hirtodrosophila > Hirtodrosophila histrioides. The sequence goes on from JBAMCL010000229.1 coordinate 145,427, forward strand.
TAGCTGTTGCCGCTGCGTTGCCTCATATCGTATCGTAAATTATGTGCCATTTATGCGGCATTGGATAGAAATGGAAATTTGTCCCATTTGTTGCTGAGACACTTGAGTATTCATATGGGCGCTCCCCAAGCATGTTGTTTGGCATTGATTTATGGGTTCGACTACATTTGGCTAAATATTAAATGAAATGTTAAGCCCAAAGCGGCTCAGGGCTCACCGAAGAGATGTGCTTTAATTTAAACTATAATTATGGCTATTGTATACAATAGTTTGGAAGTGTGCTAAAGTAAAGATAATTACGAGTATCTTGACCAGAATCAGCAAAGCTACAAGCTTATGGGAACCTTGTCAACAGTTAACCGATTTCTCTATCTTTTTGATCATATTTTATAATCTTAATTAAATTGGCATTTCAAATTTATTCGTATTAAAAAGAAAAATATTTTTAATTTATTTTCAAAAATTGACAAAAAAGACTACACATTTTTTAAAATTAAAATTTTGAAAAATCCAAATTCCCGATATATTACTTTTAATCGATTACGGAGATCAAAATTAGTATAAAAAAACGAATGATTATTTTGCAGAGTTTTTGCTATATTTTTAACTGTATATTATTACTTAATACATTTGTTATTTATAAAAAATAATTGTAGCTTAAATGTATATTTATTCTCTTTCGAAATGTATTGAAATCATTTTGTTATACTTCAGTAAACATATTTGTTTGTGTAGATAGTTTTGATTTAACAATTACCTCTAATTTAATTGGTGCAACATATTTCATGGCGTTAACAACTTGTGATTTGATTTGTGGGATGAAAGCACTTAGAACAAGAGATTTAAAATAAAAATGTCATATTATTTGCATATTAAATTGACCAAAGGAAAATTGAAACGAAAACAGCTATTACAAAGGGGGAAGCGAATTGCCAGCTGTAAGTGCAATAAGAAGGAAAATGTGCTCAACTGCGAAAGATCCTGATGCCGTGCGTTGAACTCTAACAGTGACTTAGATGCAACCCCTGAGCAAGGCTTTGGCAACCCTTAGCTAGTCAAATAATGACGCCTACAATTAGATGCACAAAACTTTGGCTAACAACTCGTCAGTTGGCTGTTTCTTCTCTGCTGCAATTACGCTCCTGGCAAATTAAGTTAGCGCCTCGACGTGACAGCGGGTGCCTTGCAATAGGACCACCCCCACCCCACCCCACTCAAGGATTAGCAGCATAAAATAAGTACAAGAAATTATATAAAAATTTCTTGGAGCTGGAAGGCGAGCCACTCGCTTGTTTGTCAGCCAGCACCTCGGTGTTATTTTTAATGAGGCCTGCTGGGCGGCTGTTTACACAGCCCACAAGAAGAAGGCCTGATTAGGAGCTGCAGAGAGTGCAGCACACAGGTAGAGTTTGAAAAAAGTGCATTTAAAACTTTGCTGCCCGTTTAATTATGACTCAAGCTAAAATTTGCTTTTAAATGAAGCCTGTAGACCGCATCATCTTATTACGTACATGACCAGTGCTCACAGTGCTCAGTGCTCAGTTCTCAGTGCTCAGCTCTGGCCAAAAATGCACAATTTGTAATTAAACTTTCATGCGGTTGTTGCACGTACCGAAAAAGTTGCACATTTGATTATGCTGCTAACCAATATGCGCAATCATGTGCGACAGCAACAATAACAACTGCAATTAACTGGCGCATAATTTCATGTGCTCTGAGCGTTGGCTGACCAGCAAACAAATTGTTGGCTTAAACTCAAAAGCGGCAACAATTTATGTGCAAAAAGGCACCAGACAACAAAAAAGTATATAAAACATTTTGCCAAACGCGAGCCCAACTACAACGCATATGACCATGGAAATTTTTGGCAGTGAGCCGCATGCACTCGCACTTGCCACTAGCCACTTGCCACTTGCCACTTGCCCCGCTATCCCACTATCCCACTATCCCGGAGTCCCACCATTTGCCACCATTCGCTGTGGCTTGCACATTGCACCAAAACAACCAGCAAACAGTCAACTTTTTTGAAGTGGTTTGTTTGCCTGGCAATCCACAATTGTTGGCAACCTTTATACGCGGCGGTCAACGAATGTTTTCAACAAATAGTTAACTAATATTCATGGTACAAGTATAGGATGTAATTTAAAACAATTGCAGAGCAGCAAAATTTGATAGCGAGGCTGTGTACAAAAACTGTAGCATACATTTGTGCGCTTAATAATAATTACTTTTAAATATTTAACAGTTGGTTGCAGTAGGGCCCAACCTTCTTTGGTTATGAGGTGGCTTCTTTAAAAGTAAACATTAATTTTGTGCCTTCTCTGCTGTTGCGCCCAGCTGTCTTCAAATGTGCCACTAAAAATATTTTCACACAAAAATTGCCAGACTACAAGTGGCAGCAACTGTGAAAAAAAGAATATCATGTAATTTTACATTCAAGTGAGCGGAAAATATAAATAAGCAGCAGGTGCTCATTTCCTGTTCCGCAGCAAACATGGTACACACACACAGACACACACACACGCACACACACACTCACGCAGCTGGCCAGGCATATCCTGACATTTGTAGCAAAGACAGACGCGTGGGAGTGCGGAAAAGTGAGAGAGACTCAGGCGGCAGCCAGCGAGATGCATCCATTTGAACTATGGCCAGCACTCACACACACACACAAGCATACACGACACAGACACAACACCAGCTGGTAGATGGTAGCTGGTAGATGGTAGCTTGTAGCTTGGTCCTCATGTGGGTGAAAGTATTGCGAAAAGTTCATTTATATAACTGTCGCTGGCAACGCTGTCATGACGTGGGCGTCAAGCACACGCCCTCCTTATAATGAGCTCTGGCAAAAAAACTAAACAGCTCGAAAGTGAACAAAGGCAATTACTTGCCCTTGGCGATAATAACTTTCGCAGGTGTCAAATGTCTGTACATGCATATTACATATTACATAGATGACGAAAAGCTTGTACAGGTATATAATTAACAAATGATTAATTATGCATGACTTTGGCGCGTTGGCTCGTTATCAGCAGGCACACGTGCCCTTGCCCTTTCCGTTTCCTGCTCCCTGTCCCACAACCTTTACCTTCCTCTGCCCCTGCCCACGCCCCAACCTGGGCCACTGAATCGGGCTGTCCGTGTAGGGGTCGAGCTCTGTGTGTGCTGCTTCCTATTTTCGTTTGTAGTTGGCAAAAATTGTTGGCCATTATTGCCTTTGATTCATTAACATTTGATCTTGTGATGGCTAAAGCCCCCCCGCAGTAGCTCTAGCTCTGATATGTATGAGTACAGGTATGCCCACCCAAATGGCACTGCAATGCTTAACGCTTGTGTCTTGTTTTGCATTTAACTGTCAGCTTATTTACATAGTACATGAGAGTCAGCAACATTGTTTGCATACAATTACAAGGACGAGTCGTTAGAATACTCGTAGCGTGAGTGGAACAGAGATAAAGAGCCCTTGACAATGTCTGCCCGCTAAAGTGGTATTCAAAAGAAAAACAACTTTAATCTTTTCAACAAATAGTAAGGGGTGTTCAGTCTCTCTGATAAACAATTAACCTCACTCACCAGCTAACGATTTTTGAGTGTCAACACCTGATACAACTTTAAGTGATAGATGAAATTAAAACAAAATCTATGAAAAGGCAAGAAGAGTATGTTAACTATGTCGAGTAGCTAATGACTTTAAATTATAAAAAAAAAGTAATTTCATAAGGAAATTATTAGTTTTAATTGATTGTCCCACTGACTGAGAAAGCTGATCAATTTCCCAAGTGCATCTTAAAATTTTTAATTAAAAATTATATCTAAAACTGGCACTACAACACACTTTGAATTTGATATCAATTTTTTGGGAAAGTTCAAGCACAGTTAACTTAGAATTTGAAATTTTCTCAGGCAGCCACAAGACTGTTATATGGCTGAGAAAACTTTAAGTTATTAAATGCTTGTTAAAATTAGCATTAATTCTGCCCACCTTTTGTACATTTTGAGTGAATTCATGCATAAATTGTGAATGCCCTCCACCTTCAAGTCAAAGAATTCTAGATATACCTATTTGCTCTCACGATCAGGTCAGTTGGCCATCTCTAACGTTGGGTTAACGCTCGAGGACGGCGCTGAAGTAATTCTTGATGCACGTGTATGTCCGTTGAGATTCTTGCATGTTGCAAAGAGCTTGTCCAAGTTGCGCTAATGTAGCCGGGCTATAACAACTATAGCAGTATGTGGCAACAACAAGCTCAACAATACAACGTGCAACAACAATAGCATGCAAGTATTAAACTATGCAGGTTAATTTGACTAGGAACGCCGTTTGCTGCGCTGCGCTGTCAAGTTGCTGCTGTTGTTGTTGGATGAAGCACCCGCGGGCTACTTGGCTAAAAAGTTGGCCAAGGGATGTCACCTAACTCCCTCCCCCTTGCCCCTCTTTTATTGCTGCACCTTCTGCCGCGCTGCAGCTAAAATGTGAACAAAGACAATGGACAAGACACTGGCATAGTTGTAATATATCTAAGTACACATACACATGGACACACACATCCACACACACACACACACACACACACACACACTGCGTACACACATATATTTGAGGCCTTGTTGTTGCTGTGCCTAATGTTCGTTGCCGCTGTGTGAAGTTGTTTTCCACTTGAAGTGCGGCCCCTTTAAAGTGCAACGTTGCGTATGCGCAATTATTAAATGCTGCATAAGGCCGCTTGGCAGTGGCAGTACATTGAATGCGATTGTAAATGTAAATGCAAATTTCAATGTAATTGCTCATAGCCATTTGGCACGGTTTTGTGATGGTGTTAATGCCATTAACTTTTGCCTACGCAATAAAAATAAGAAAGAACGGCAATCATGGGCGTGTGTAAGATAGATACCCTATCAGCAATCATTTTTGTACAAAAACTTAATTTTCAAACGATTGTTCCTGTGGCAGCTACGTAGTATTGTATAAATCTATTAAGAATATCAAAAATTGTAATTGCTGTTGAGTTTGAATAAAACATCTGTATAAGCCAAAATGTTTTCCATACAAAGTTTCAACACAATAGCTCTAAAGCTGAGAGACCAGTTTCCATAGGAATAGACAGACAGACAGACATCGCTATTTCGACTTTCGACTTGGCTTGATCAAGAATATATATTATGCGGGATCATCACTTTCGATGTTACACATTTCGTGCCAAAATAATAACACCCTCTGCTAGGGTATAATAGTGCAGCACAAATTAAGCGATTCACGGAAAAGGACATGCAATAAAAACTGTTTTAAAGAGGAATAAGGTAAGCAAAAAACTGTAGCAAGTAGAAAGAGTAGAGAGCTGAAAGAGAAACATTCAGAACTTGTATTTAACCCAATCCATTTCTAAACTGCGATTAAGTATTCTGACTTTTGTTACTTCATTCGCTACCGTAACCCTTCACAATCCACCAATTTTACATATTTTTAAATATTTCTCACCAGCCCAGCAGCAGAGCACGTAAATCCGATAAAAGCCTTGTCGAGCCGCCGTCAAGCGGCCGAAAAAAAAAAAATAGATACAAAATACATATAATAAAACAAGTAAGAATCATCTCGTCGTTAGTGGTTGACTAGGAGATACCACGTACACAGCGTAAGTGGTCCTCGCATAAATGTACGTAACTTTTGTGTTTATAGTCCGATTATTATAAACATTGAACAATAGTTAAACAGTGCTCGAAAAAATCATTGTACCAAATACCAAAGGTTTATCTTTTAAGGTGTGGTTGTTAATCCTGTTTATTGATATTCAGGTTCTAGGTATACCTAGCCAGATTGACTCTTTCAATACTGATCAAGCACAATCCTTTATCCTTGCAGAGTCAGAGCTGCATGCTTACGCTTGTTACACTTCAACTTTATTATACCCTTGTTAGCAATCCTTGATGAATACAGCGTGTAAAAAGAGGACACCATGCGGCAGGACAACCGTAACTGCACAACATCAGCCAGGGTTGATTGCTGACCAAGCCAACTGCCCCACACACCCCCCTCCCTCCGCTGGGTAAACCTTTGACGCTTCATCGTTCCCGGAATTCAGTTACTGTTGTTACTGTTGTTGTTTCGCTGTAGCCAACGCCAACGCCTCTGCTGCCGTCGCCGTCGCAGTTGCTGCACACTAATTTGATTTTTCACACAAATCGAGAAGAGTTTTCCGTATTTCGTATTTCGTTATCGACTTTTGTTTGTTAACGCTTAGCTTGGCGATTTTCGAGTTAGTTAGATGCTTTTTTTCGAGGTTTTGTTATTCACTTGCAGCGAAAACAATTTTGATGGCTCTGCAACACGCTGCGGCATTTGCATTCAATGTCAATTTATGTAAATCGCATTGTCAGCCAACCATTGCATATCGAATTAGCTACGGGGGAGGGAGTTGCGGCAGGGCCAGTCGAAGGACAAGACTAAACTGTGCTCGATCGGTGGGCAATTTGTTAATTATGCGAGTATTGCAAGCAGACCACATTTGTAAACAGCTAGCCCAGGGAAATTTAATTCCATTTGTATAAGCTTTGCCGGAAAAGAGCCAAAATATGAATGAGTTGGCCGAATGGCCGAATGGTCAGCCAGAAGGCCAGGCCGAATAAGTGACTGCGCTGGACGTGGCCGACAAAACGAACAATAGAGCGTAAAATAAGTGCAAAAACAGGCAGGCTGCCAGGCAGCAGCATAAAAAGAAAATGGGAAACTTTGAGAGAGCGCAGAAAATTCAGCGAAATGAAAAATGAACAAAGTGCCCTAATGGCAAAGCATGCTGAACGGGGGCGGTGAGGCGGTGAGGCGGTGGCAGAGGCAGAGGCAGAGGAAAAGGAAGAGGGGAGCTCACAATGAACAGCATGTTCCTATTTAAAAGACGCAAAAAACCAAACGAAACGAAACGAAACGAAAAAATAATGCCAGAGGTAGCAGCAAAGTTGGCATAGAAAAAAGTCAGCTTCAATTGAACAGTTAAACTTCCATTAATTGTGCGCCGCGTCTCTGCAGCTGGGCTCTGAGACGAGCGGGAGAGGGAGCGGAAGAAGTGGGTCACAGCACCCCCTCCCCGCGGCAATTGTGGCAGTCTCAAATATCAAATGCATGGAATGTCTGTGCAAACAGGTCAGCCGCCAAGGCTGTGGCAAGTTACTTATTTGAGTCTGGCCAATTGTAAATTGTAAATGTGCCTGCGAGGGGCCAGACGAAAAGCTGAGCAATTCAATTACATGATTGTGTCATTACTAGCAACAATAAGGGCCGAGGAAATTAACCAACATTTGGGCAGCTAATTGGTTGCCTAAATGGCCCAGGCTGCTCGTGTGGAAATCCATCGGGGCAGCTCCCCGGTAGCTCCAATGAAGCGCAGGACCTAAAGTGTCGCCAGTCACACTTCATTGAAGACTGTCAAAAATTTTCAATTTAGCAAATTAGTAGGGCGAAGGAAAAAAACGACCCAATGGTCCGGCAAAGGGAATCCACCAAGAAGCGGAGCAATGACACCCAAATTAGTACTAAGCCGAAAGTAATGATGACAGGCCGGATGAGAATCGCCAGCTGCTGATAATGAAATACTCTTAGCCAACAATAAGCCCGCCAAGCGATTCCGGAGCTAATCCGCTAACAATTATAAAAAACACTGCCTACATTAAAGCCCCATCTGAGCTTTAAAGGCACACAGCCATAGAAAAAGAGAGAACATAAACAACAAATAATAACCAATACGCACAAAAAAATAAAACAATATTTTAACACATAAAAAGAGGCGAGCAAGTGAGAACGGGCCGGGCCACATAAATCATTGCCAGCAAAATGAAAAGCTTTGCGCAACAAGTCGACGAAACAATAAAAATGTTAGAGCCAGCGAGGGGGCAGAGGGGGCTTAGGGTGCAAGGTTGCAAGGTGGCATCGAGCGGTTGACCGACCGAAAAGAAATATATGTTAAATTAATATATATGAGAATTAATGGCTGTTGGCAGCGGTTTTAAATGAAAGACTGCAACTTAACACGACTAAACACACATTACGGCCACATCCATTACAACTTTACAGCTCATATAAATTCTACTAGGTCCCAAAATTCACACAGCACTTAAGAGAACTATAATAAAAGCAGCAATTGAAACTGAATAACAGAAATTATAAGAGTTTATACTCGGCAATGTTTTTCAGCTATAAGATACAGTTCTCCGATTTAAATGCAATCATATAAGTTATAATTCAAGTTGAATCTGCTGAGTATATCCTCTTATATAGTTAGATGCAACATAATCATTTTAAGTTTGCTGTAGATATTTATGTTGACTGTTGGTTTAATTTACAAAGTTTATAATAGTTCCACCACCAAATAAACAATAGTATCGCTTAGTTTCTAATAGCATTCCAATCCAAATGCAGCCCAGCCTTGTACTCAAGGCAAAAAGTAGTGCTGTTCAAGAGAATAAACAATTTATGAGAGCTTAGCACTGTTTAACTGGTGAGCTTACCCTGGGATCGGCCTTCTTCCAGCACTGATGAAACCACCAGGCCTTGTGGCATAGTGTATCTCCCTCGGGATGTATACAGTGCTTGGCCATGTTAATCAGATTGTCCCGTATCGAGTGTGGCACCGAACTAAACAACAACTCCAGATGCACATCCCCGTTGTCGTCCACCACCTCGAACTCATGGAACAAGCAATTCATGTAGCACTTGAGCTTCTCATCGTCGTGAATCTCGCCATCGCTGAACTCCTTAATGGCCTCTGTGAATTGTTGCAGGCATTGTTGCAGGTGCAGTTATAACTTTGAGTCTGCTGCAACTCACCCTCACTGACGCCAGTCTGCTGCACACATTCGTCGTGGAAAAGCTTTGCCATTCTCAGTACGTTCCTCGGTGGATACTACAATTAAAAATCGTTGCTTAAGTAGGCGTGGCCCTGCCCCTGGCAATTTATTAACTCACGTTCTCGTCACGCTGCGCCGACGCCGGCAACATCAGCGCATCGCTGAGCAACGACAAGACGATTAACAGGCAGGCTGCGACAGGACGACGTCGAGCATTTCGACCAAAGTCACTCAAAGCCATTTTCATGTAGCTCGTCTGTAAAACAACAAAAAATTGTTTGTACGTTCGCTCGGCCTCGTTTGCGAGTTGTGAAAAGGCGAAACAAAAGCGACAATGCATAAAAAAAACCGAAAAACGTTGATACTTTCGGAATGTCGAAAGTGAAATACTCTTGCAGGCATATGACAAAAACCAATATTTCATTTCTGTGCTCGAAATCTCAATTCTACTGCCAAGGAATTTCAAAGTGTTAGCATTGCGATACAGTAATTTGATTGGATTTTGTAACAATTTTGATGTACAACTAGTTTTAGTCTGTCAGAAAGGTAGTAGTGCACAAATATGCAACCTTTTGACACAAGAAAAAACAAATACGTTATTTACTATGACAATGTGAATTTATACTAATACGTAGGAATAGTTTGCCTTAGTTGCTTAATAAAATACATTAGTTGATATATTAAATATTAAACTGATTTTCAATTAGATCCCTTCACATAACTCCTTCACAAATGGGCTAGAATAACCAACTGCATATGAACTGCTGCATATGACCTAGCACACTTTCTCCTGTGATTCGCTGGGGAAGGAATTGGTATAGTAAAGGACATTGTGTGGTACCGAATCGGCTGGTCTAAAAAGGGATAGCTAGGTCAATATTATATTTATGGACTGCAACTAAGTTAAATGAACGTCTCGAACATCTCTATTTCCATAGGTTACACGCTTAATCAGCAAGTGAGAATACCCCTACAAGCATATAAAATACGAGAAGAACATGCAGGATGGAAATGGATGGGGAAATGGAGAAACAACGTCAAAGACGTGCCACGCGTGACAGCTGGACAATGACAATGTATGTATATATGTATGTGTGTATGTGTGTTTGTGTGTGTGTATGCATTTGTGTGGCTGTATGTGTGTGACGGTTTTTCTAAGTACGCTTTTTTGTAATTTTTATTTCAGGAAGCCACGCGGGGGAAACCAACAAAAAATCATTTGTTTCTTGCTAGCTCAGCGCACGCTAAATTAATTCCAACCGCCAGCTGAACAAAAAGCTCACCAAACGGAAACGGAAATGTGGCCGAGACGTCAAGGCTTCATTCAGCGCAGTTGTCAACGTTCTTTCTTTCTACCAATGCACAATTGTCGTGTTAATTTTGACAAGCAGATGCCCACGTGCGGCACCCTCGCTTCGGAGGCCATAAAAATATAGACTGAGTACAAAATTTGCCACTTTGCCTCGAATGGCAATTCGCGTCTCATTCGCTTTCCTCTTCTTTTTTTAAAACACACGGAATACAATACAAAGACGTCAACTTGTGCACAACTGTCACTTTTGTTTCATCAAATGTCAACGCAACAACCGAAACAAAGCCACAAAACGACGTTGCTTCACTCACACGCACACACAGGCAAACACACAAACACACACCACACACACACACACTCATAAAGAACGAATGAAATTACAATAACAGCAACAGTTTTGTGCATATGTATGAGTACTTATGTATGTGGATCACAGTTGGATGTGGCATGAACGATGGATGGTTTTTTAATTGCCATTTCAATTTTCGTTATGCGAATTGCCTGTTGAAAGCTGAAGCCCTTTTTTTACCCGTTGTTACCCTTCAAACTATCAAAAAATGTTTCGTCACTCGCGACACTGAAATTGTCTGACAACCGCAGTCAGAATTGAAATTGCTTTGTTGCCGTTGTTTGTAGCAGCCTGCTTTATATCGATTTTTGCCGAGCTGCGAGCACCTGAGGCATTCACGTCCATATTTTTTATTGGGCACAATACGTTTCTAAAAGGTATTCAAAATATTTATAAGGTAAATTGATGTTCTATCTATATACTTAAGCACTACACATGTCTACGTACGTCTGTCATCACCTGCAACTACTGCATGCAACTGATCAAGTGCCACGCCCCTTGCGTGTTTTCCATTTGCGGCTGGATATTCAAATGTTGGCCCCAACAAATAATAATATTTTCTGGGTCAGCCAAAAGATTGCCTACAAGCTTTTTATTATCTAAATGTGAATGTTAAACATTTAACAAAGCATTTCAATCTTTATGCAAAGCACGCATTTTAAATTAAGAATGTTGGCCTGATCACTATCATTAAAGTAATATGTAACACCGGTATCTAAGTATATATACAAAAGTGTTTGTCCTGACTGGTACAGCCCAAACCTTTAGAGCTAGATCGCTAACACTTTCACAGTAGTCTCCATCTATGATGAACGATCACACTAAGACCGGTTGTTAGGTAATTTCCTAAGTGTCAATAAAAGTACTTCATATTTATGTATAAACAAGTAAGAATTCTCCAGTCGAACATACCCGACTACGAAACTCCCTGTACCCAAGTATAAGACTTCTCATCACATCTTCGTCCACTTACACATACACAAGCCCGCACACGCACGAGAGACGGCGCAAGCGAGGTATTTTAAGTTGTGACTGTGCTGGGATGCGGTGGGAGATATGTGCAATCGGAAACAAACTTGATCGGTGTATGGTATACGGGAGCCTATATTCCGAATGTGAAGTCTCTAGCTCTTATAGTTGCTGAGATCGACGCGTTCATACGGACAGACGGACATGGCCAAATCGATTCGGCTATATATACTTTATAGGCTCGGAGATGTCTCCTCCTGGCTGTTACATACATTTGCACAGATTTAGTACCCCATTTATACCCATAATCTTTACATATGGTTACAGGGATTAAAAAGACTATGTAAAGAAGACAATAATCTGCAGGCCGATTGTGGTTTAAAACCCCTTTTTTTAAACATCCTTGTAGCTAAAGCAACTTAATTGAAAACACACCTTGGTTAGACTGATTTTCCCACAAGTTTACAAGTGTGGACTCCGGAAAATCTGATATCCTATCCTAGTGACCAATTTAAGAACCACATAGAAGTATTAAGTTCAGCTTTGATCCGAGTAATTTAATTTTTTTTAGTAAATATGTAAATTATGCACATATTATACATTTTTGTATAGCCTTCACCATAAGTATAACTAAATAAGATGTGCATACTACATTTAAATAAGTGCCATATAAAACATTTGCCACTTAAGCAAATAACACGTGAATAGACTTTGAGACTTTAGACCATGAAGTAATTCACTGGATCGGCTTTCTTCCAGCACTGGTGTAGTCCCCAGATCTTATCGTCCAAAGTATCACCCTGCAGATTCATGCAATCTGTGGACATGTTTGCCACAATGTCCCTTAAATTGCTTGGAAGCGTTTCAAGAAGTTTGTCCAGCATCACGATCTCCATTTGGATCGACGAGCTCAAGCTCAACGAAAATACAACTCATATAAGATTTCAGATTCTCATCCTCCTTGCCGGGTCCCACGCTGGAAATGAACTCCTGGATAGCCTCTGAAGAGGTGGGGGCATTAGTCTGAAGGAGAATATGGAGAGGAAGGACTTACCATCAGTGCTGCCCGTTTTCGTCAGGCAATTATCACGGAATGGCCTGACTGCTTTTAGAAAGTCGGGTAAAGGGACCTGTGTTAGGAATTATTAGGTTAGTAAATTCAGGATAACAAGAGCTTTTAACGACTGTACAAACCACATCAGCCTGCGCTGCATGATAACTCAAGAGAAATAGGAAAATGAGGTTTTTCATCATTTTGATACCAACTAAGCAAAATCGTTGACTCAAATGTACATTGATTCGATTACAACAGCCGTTTTATAAACCGAAATGGTAAAATACAAGAGCTATTTACAAAATTGATTTGATTTCATTAATATGGTCCAATTATTGTGGCAATGCCAATTGCAATTGGTCATCTTTATTTTATCTTTTATTCAAACAATTACCATCAAGGCTTGTGGTTGGAATTACAGAATGCCCTAGTTATAACCAATTACATTTATTAAAATAAAGGTTAAACGTCATTAAAGTTGCATGCAGCTAAATGATACAATCACAAATTAATTTAATTCTACACTCAGAGAAAAAATCAAGTATTCTGTACTCAAAAGAAGTACAAACGGTGTCAAAATCCGACCAAGCTCGAAAAATCTTATTATGAGTACAGAATTCTTATTTCAAGAACGATTTTGTTAAGCCCGAAATTCTTGATTTTAAGAACTATTCGAGATATTTTAAGAACATTTTTGCCTATATTGAGTTCGAATTTTCTGATTTTGAGACAGTTTCTGTCCCAATTTTAAGCTCTAAGTAATCTCAAATTAAATCTTTTAATTCTCAAATTAAGCACAAAATATTCTTAAAAATGAGTCCAATTCAGTCTTGATTCAAGAATTGAACATCTTAAAATTAGAACAAGAAATCTTGAAAGTAAGCCCATTTTATTCTTATTTCAAGAACTTTTAAACCTAAAATAAGAACAAAAAGTTCTTGAAATTGAGCGCATTTCAGTCTTGATTCAAGAATTAAACAGCTTAAAGTAAGAACAAAAATTTCTTAAAATTGAGCTCAATTCAGCCTTGAATTAATACAGCACCTACTAGTTTTAAGCCAATGAAATCTTGGCATTTATTAACTTAAAATATTACATTTTATTACTTATACATACATATGTTTTACATATTTTATATATTTTTAAAACGAACAAAAGATTTTACATTATTTAATGGGTTTATATGTAGCAGAGAGCTGCTAAATTCACATAGTTTATTATATACATATACATTATTAGTCGGACATTCAATTTCGTAAGCCCGAAAATGACTATCAAAGCGTGTTACGCAAATCTGTTGCACTAAAAAAAATACAATTTTATCCATAATTATTAAATTTTGTATCCTATATAATTGTTAACATATTTTCTTAGTTGCTAAGTAATAATTAGTTTTATATTTTGTACCTTTAAATATAAGTTCCCTGCACATGGTAAAGTTTTGAAAATCAATATTTATTTCTTTTATATTCCTTATATTATTGAATTTTTCTTTACTTGTTAGATCTGTTTGTGTAGAAAAAGAAAAGGTTAAAACTTGTTCAATTGATTCGTCATGGTTAATTTAAAACTTAGCAAATTTAAGTCCTGCCTTTATAGCTACAGAACATTATTTCTAGAATTTATATTGTACGCGTACAACTTGGATTTATACAAAACGCTTTTTCCACATATATTTAAGAAGTCCACATTTTTTTATAGCCGAGGGATAATGCATTAGAAAGTGGTGCCTTGGCTTTAATTTTCCATACTGTCTTATATAAATATCATGCTGCCTTTTCTCTAGGCTTTTTAACATACATATTTAAATCTTTACTTACAATTTCTGACTTAAACAGTATATCAATTATATCTTACAATATAAAAAGTAGCTTCCAGTCTTCGTTATCGGCGAGCACCAACTCCCCTATAATCAAGAGTAAAAAGTTAATAAAGTTACTTATTTCGCTTTGGGGGTATTTCCAGCTAGTATTAAATATAAATTCTTACCTTGTTTAGAACTTCCTTCCCTTTGTATGGCTGTTCCAAAGTGTCAAGCCAATGCACAACCTTTGACGGAAACAATATAGTATCGTCGTCTATTCCAGGCTGAAAAAATAATAGGTATTAATAAATTTTATTGAATAAAGTTAAAATATTAAAACTTTTTAATTTAAGTTATTGCATTTTTACCTCTGACTTCTTCCAATGAAATAATTTTTCTCTAAACTCCATGCGAAGACCTAGAGGTGGAATTGCTTCTTTAATGTCGTCTGCTGTCATGTATTGTAGACTTCTATATGTAACGTGCGCACCTATATACATACATTTACAAATGTTTCCAAAATAAATACATAAATCAGTCACATTAAAGAATATTCCTATTCGGCGTGCCGAATATGTACCCTTGCAACAACGTTTTGTACAAAATCTCAACTTTCGATCGTTCCCTTGGCAGCTATGTATGTGTATAACGTGGTTCGATTTTGATAGAATTATTTTCATAAGCCAGCATATTGTCGACCGATCGTTCCAATTTCAGCTGTATGTTAAAGAGATTCGATCCGGTTCCATGTACATATATATGTGCTGCATTATGCAAAAAAAAATCTGTGCTAAATTTTATCACATCTTTAAAACGGAAAAACTAATTTGCATGAAACAGACGGACCGACGGCTTTTGATGCTGATCAAGAATATACACATACATACATATGTATACATGTACATATGTATATATATGTATATACATACTTTAGGTGTGTTCATCACTCACGTAACACATTTTTTTGCATTCACATTCCTATGCATATCACTTTGGCGCCAATAATTCGGCTGTTGCGAAAAGTGCAAGTAGAAAAAACAACACTATGCGCTTCATACGCCTTTGCTAAAGGGACAGGAAAAAATACAATAACACATTTGTACAAAAAAAACTGAGTGGCACGCGCAAAAGGAAAGGAGAATAAAAGAGATCAAGCATTTGTATGGGTGTATGTATGTACATACATATGTGTAGCCTCTAATGCAATGCAAATGCTTGACTATTCTTATCTTAATTTGTGTTGGTTTGCTTGTCGCCATAATGCCGGCGTCACTTCACGTTAACTTTCATTTTTTGTACAAATGTATGTTTATGTATGTACATACATATATATGTATGTACATGTTACTATGTTTGTATATATGTATGTATGTACATGCATACATTTTTATGCTGATCGGTATATGTACATATATGTACGTATGAATGTACATATGTATGTATATGAATACGCCTGAATGTACACTATGCCACTGTCGGCAACACCAACAATAATGCAAAATATCAAAGTCGTCAGCAATCTATTTACATATGTATGTATGTATGTATACATATGTACATACTTATGTTTGTAGTTCTTAAACACTGCACTGTACATACAAATGTACATGCATGTGCATGTATACTTGCGTATGTTCATAGTTTGTGTGTATGTATGTACATATAGCTGTTAATTTTGAAATGTTAATATGAACGTATGTAAATGTACAAATGTATGTACATAGCTGCACTTATATAAGTATATGTACATATACATATACATATCTGCGAAACGATCAACACACATAACATATATATGTACATAATTATAGAAATAATTTTTAGGCACTTACCTTGTAAAAAAGACGTAACACTTTCCAAATCGAACTCTTTTAATAAATCACTTAATTTGCGATTATCACCCGCGAGCACTTCTTCACTCATGTTGTTCAACTAAATGACTGCCAGGCCTGCAATAGTCAAACTCACACCAAAGACCGGCAATCGCGAACACGAAAAGGAACAAGGAATAACAAAAGGCACGCGCCAAAAGTTGAAGCAAAAAAGTGATCAAAGAAAATTCCCAAAACGGACGAGAACTATTCAACCCTGTAGTGAATCTAGTTCACATTTATATTTTATACATTATTTTAATTGTTTGCTTGACAACTTACATATGTATATACAAATTATTCCAATTTATACCAAGATTTTGGTATTTCAAAACTTAAACCCAAATTATGTACTTGGCATAAATTATGTAAGTGCATAGAATTTATAAAATAAATAATTTATATTAATATGGGCTTTTAAGAAAAATTTGTTTCCAACAGGGTTTAATACCGTATGTTCGTTTCGCTCAATTATGCAGCACTCCCCCCACCACCGTTTTCAGACCCTTGCCACCAAACTCCTAATATCTCTCTCGCTTTTGTTCTGACTGTTATTTGCAATTTTTTTGTTGTACATTTTGTCGATTGCATACACTTACATACACACATATGTGTGTATGTATGTATATGAACTTAAAGATAATTTGTTCTCAATCTAAGAAATTCCATACTTGAATTAAGAATAATAATCCTAGCTCGTTTAACGCTTAGATGAAGTACGGAATTTCTTGTAATAAGTATTTTGAGCTTAATCCAAGAATTATAATCTTATTTTTAGAGAATAATGGGTTATTTTTGAAATCAAGATTAATTCATACTAAATTTAAGAATTTCAAAGAACGAATAATACTTAAAATTTTAAGAAAAATTCGGTATAAATTCCAGCCCGATAATTCTAGAACTAGAACGGCCATTTTTCTC